>VZTA01014695.1:10032-57791 GCA_013398855.1 Mohoua ochrocephala
GGGGGGGGGGAAGAGGGGAGGGGAGAAGTGTAAAACAAAACAAAACAAAACAAAACCGGGTTTCCCAAAGAGAGCACCGAGCTGAGCGGACAGAAGTATGAAGAGAGGTAGCGCGGCTGCTACCGGCCCGCTCAGCTACGCTCGGGGGGACGGCGGCGGCTGCCGGAGGCGAGAGGGCAGCGAGTGCGGCCCCGGAGGCGGCGCCGGGAGCCCTGCCTGCCTGCCCGGGCCAAGGTGGGAGCCCTGCCTTCCTGCCCGCCCCGGCCAAGGTGGGAGCCCTGCCTGCCTGCTCCCCCCCTCCCCGCCAAGGTGGGAACTCTGCCTGTCTGCCTTCCTGCCCGCCCCGGCCAAGGTGGGAGCTCTGCCTGCCTGCCTGCTCCCCCCTCCCCGCCAAGGTGGGAGCCCTGCCTGCCCCAGCGGGGCTCGCTGCCGGCCCTACGGCGGAGTCCGCCACGCGGGCTCCTTTAAATTGAGGGCGTTTCGTGTGTCTCGCCGGCTGCTCTCGAGTTTAAAGAGAAAGGGGCTGGAGAGAAGCGGGAAGGTGATCTTAGCCCGGCGGCTCTTCATTGCGGAGTAGGTGCTTTTGTTTCCTTTCCCCCCGTGTCCCGAGGCGGCCGCGGGGATACGCCGAGGGGTTTGTGGGGTTTTGGTGTGGATTTTTTTTTCCTCCCGCTCTCTGACCGTGGAAGTTTGAAAGCATCGCGGAGGCGGAATGAGAGTGTGCGTGGGTGTGTGGCGGAGGTCCACGAGTGATTCTCCCGGGGCTCGCCGCGGCGAGGCTGCGGGTTGCTGGCGGGCTGCCCTGGGCATCCCGCGGAGGGCTGGGGGCCGCGGCGGGTTTGCTTGGTCCTGCCCCCGAGGGGCAGACCTGGGAGCAGCACTTCCAGCACTCATGGCAAAGCCATTAGCTCAGCCTGAGTGTGGAGGGGCCCCGAGGAGGACAAACGCTTCGGACTCCGCGGCGGGTGAGAGCGGGGCGGGCAGGAAGGGACGGGGGTGGGTGGCCTCTTACTGTGCGCTCACCCCTGGCCCCAGCCTCTGGTTTATCTTTGTGGCTTCTCTAGGCAGCCCTGGGGTGCTGGCAGTGCGAGAGGAGGAGGGCGGGGTTGTACGTGTGCAGCGCCCGCGGGAAATGTGAGCGTCCGCATGTGAGGCTGCGGCAGCTGCGGCAGCTGCGGGGCGGGAGGCGGCCGAGCCCCGCTGTAGCGCGGGCGGCTGCGCCAGGCGCTCCCAGCTTGCCCCTCCGCCGCCCCCAGAGGCAGGAGGACGAGACCCGTCTTGTGCCAAAAGCCGCCGTTCCAGGGCTCTTGCTTTCCTCTTCAGGCTCTAGATTCAAATCTCTTACAGGACAGAGTTTCACTTTTAAGAAGGCTCTGTTTCTTCACTAACGCTGTACGTGTAAGGAATGAAGGTTGCTGTCTTCCCTATCTAGGATTGCTATGTTCATCCTGCTGCAATGGTGTCATCTGAGCCTGCTGTCTCTGCACGCTCCTAAGGGAGTACAGCTCTTGGGACACCAGGACGGATGCCTTGCAGGCTCCCCAGTGCAGTTGCAGCATACATCTGACGTTACTTTGAAATGAAAAATGAACGAAATATTATTGGTTTTCCATGTACATTAAATTATGTATTTTTTGTTTCATTGCAAAGTAGATGCTGTGCCAAGTGTAACAGTTCTATGATGGGTTTTGTAATGTGGATTGTGATTTAATAGGGAGTTTCTAAACAGGTCATTCTTAAATTCATATTATATGGTGCCATAGGCCATCTGATCAGGATTATACCGCCCTTGTTGAACCATGGTCAAATGCATATGAAGGTGGTGAAGTGGTGAAGAGTCAGTACTATCCTCAAGTTCCAGCTGTCGCTTACTTTATCCTACTGACTTATTTGGTCACTTTATTTGTTTTACCCACAGTCTTATTTAAATTGGCACACTTACTATCCAAAGTACCTCTTCAACTCCCCTTTACACCTCTCAGTTAAACTTAACACTAATTTCAGGACAAGATTTAGAAATGGAACATCATAATTAAAAGCAAAGCTGATGATTGGAAGTCAGCTTGTAGTACTGTCTGCATAGTGTCCTTGCAGCAGGAGACACTTCTACTTCTTGTGCGATGCGATATGTCAGTTTAAATATGTATTTCTTTTTCTAACTGGTGGAGGTTAAAACTTCTTTTGTACTAATTTTTAATGGCTATTTTGCTTAGACAAGCAGAAAAACATACAGTAAGAGCCAGGCAAAGAGGAATCAACTTCAAAGGTTTTGGACAGTGTTAGGAATCGGGCTCAGTTTCCAGAAGTTATAACTTTAAGAGCAAGTATATATTGAACGTTCCTAAAGTTTTGTTTTTGTCTGCGTGAGAAAGACTTTCTGCCTTCCTTTTGGTAAGGGAGACATTATCAAGGCAATAAAATTGTTTCTACTAGGCATAGCCTTGAAAATGTCTAGGTTTCCAATGATTAGATCAGATTTTTGAATGCCGTTAACTTTGTTTTGGTCTGGCCTCAGACCAAGGGCCTTACAGGTCTAAAACATAGGTAAGCTGTTGTGCCAGGTTCTCCATCCTCCCCTCTACGCACATTACAGGTTTGTAATGTGTATTCATAATGTAAAGGACAAAGGCTTCTTGTGATTAGAACTTACTCTATCAGTGTAGATCACATTTTGATGTAAGCCATGAAAAATTCTAATTGATTAATGAGTTTCAGATGGCGGTTCCCTTTCAGTGCCCCTCCCCCTGCTCCTAATGTACAGTATGTTCCAAGTTAATCTGGGAAAACTCCAGAAACCCTGGGCTAAATTGGTTGTGGTATAGTTTATAAGGATAATAAAAAAACTAGAAAAATTAAGTTTCCTTATAAAGATATGCTTGCTGCATTTGTCAGCTTATGTTTTATCTGCTTGTTTATAGTAGTGAGCGAAGATAAGATTACATGTAAGGTATGTGTATTTAGGATGTTGCAGACAAGAATGACCTGTTGTTTCTTAGAGAAGGGAAAGCTCTGCAAATAGCTCTTGAAGAGGAGCTATGCAAGGTAGTAGCAGAATGACTTTAAAAATGATTGTGTTTGTTTTTATGTATGTAAAAGGGCAAAATGAGAGTAATTACTCTTCTGTAGTAAACTGGAAATTGCAGGTGGTAAAGATTGACTAAATAACTCCTAACAGTGAGTGGCAAGTGTCTGGTTTTTTTCTTACTGCTTCTTTTAGTCCATTTTTAGGATTTCAAGAAAGGGAGCTTTCACAATTTCATTTGGGAAAGTCATTCCGCTGTCTAGCAGATCTCACCGTAGGGAACAGTTTCCTGACATTAAAAAATCAAACGTTTTTAGTTATTTTTGTGGCTCTCAAAGGACGGCATTCATATATCTTTTTTCCCTCTTTCTGCATGTATGTGTGTGTATACACATATGTATATATATGGGTGAGGAGGTGGAAAAACAACGGCAGCCTTTAGTCTGTGAACTGATGTTATACTCTCCAAATCTGAAAAATATGTCGACACTGAGACAGGAAAACTGAAGTAAGTTTTAAAATGCGAGTGTATTTTTCCTTGGTTGTGCTATGTCTATAAAACTGGCACTTGATGATGTGAAGGTAGTGATTGCAATATGGGTCCCAAATTGTGGGCAGCTTCATTCCTACTTGCACAATTATGCATTTCATTCTGCAACCTAATCTGTTTACGAACATTGATTCTTAAGCCTTTTTTGCACCCAACTTGCCTTTACAGTAAGCGAATACTTCACGCAGTCCACTTTAGTAAAAGTTTCAAAAGTTCTGTTCTTTTCCATCTGCTTGAGGTGATTAGAAATAGCAAGGAGATCCAGCAGAGACCCTTGCCAGATACACTCACGAGCTCTGTTCTGACTTTTGATCCTCCGTCTCCTTTCCTTCCAGGTTGGATGCTTTCCAATAGCATTACCTTCTCTTTAAGACAGCAGGAGATTGCCTGCATTTATAGCTGATACCCCTCTGTCAAAGCCAGTGTACAGTCTAGTGCTCAAGTTCCAGTTCTTTCAGAGAAAAACTTGCTGCTCTTGTCTAAGTTGCTGCCTGTTCCCTCTATCACTGACAGTAAAACAGTTGCACAGTTGTGTGTATGATGTTTAGTTTCTTCTACAACTGGTGGCTAATATGCTTTCTCAGTCATTTTATAACAGATCTCATTGCACAAGCTTAAAGCTTGCATATTTAATCCTATGCAGATTTTATGAAAAAGAGTCTTTGAACCCAGGGTCTGAGGCAGAGTTATGCCATCTTCTGTTTCAGTTGTTCCAGCTTTGTAGAGCAACTAGGCCACTGAACTGGCATATGTGCAGATCTTCAGTCCTGGATAACTCTGGTTTGGCTGCCAACTCCACAGCCAGTCAATGAACTTGTCTGCTAGGCAGTAGTGCCTGGGTGGGCCAAACCTGATGTCTGTGCGCAGTGTCCCAGTCAAGCTGTTATGGTGCAAAGGGCACGTCGTGTAGGACCTTTGCATCAGAGGTGATTTGATGGGTCCCTGTAGAGAGTTCTACATTTGCTTTATGATGTATTTTTTTCCCTCCATAGACACTTTTAACTTATTTTTATTTTTTCTAACTGAATACAAACAAAAATGCTTGTTTCACTGGATACCTAACTTCTATGCGAATTCTTAAGCCAAGTCATAAAGAGCAAGTGACTCAGCAAGACTTCTTTGTTCCTGACCTGGAAGGATTGTATGTAGGAGCAAGCTGAAAGAAATGGTTCAAACCTCCTTTCATTTGAGAATTAATCCACATGTTGTAATTGGGAACCAGGTTGAAGCAACAATGAAACTCAAGTGGTACAGAGAGCACTGCATAGCCAGCAGCTACACAGTATAAGCTGTTATGTATATATGCTGGAACTGGATGGGTAATTTGGAGTAAAAACTTACTGGTTTATATGATTAGCTAGCAGGGCGGAGAACACGTATTTTCTTTGTATGTATATCTATGCATACATGCAAGCTTTTACATATACATTTGTCCTATACAGAATATTTTTTTTTACCTCCCTTTTTATACTTGGTTGAAGAAAATTATCACAATTTTACAGGTAAGGAGGGTGGTTGGAATAGGAAAGGGAATTGAATCTGGGGATCTGCAACTGTGAGTGCTTCATTGTGCATCCAGTTTTACTTTCTAGATTAAACAGTCTTTGCCTCCTGTGTGTTTTGAGTACAGTGTATCATTCTTGATTCCTTTTCTTCTCCCAGTTAACCCCAACAAAAGCCAGTAGAAATACAGAAGATCACTTGTTTGATTCTCATTGCTTTCACCTGATGATCACTGATAACAATCATCAGATAGTGTAAGGTTACACTGCTGGCAAAATAGGAGCAGTGAACTGCAATACACAGATAACTAAATGCACTACTGTAAAGCAAAATAAGAACTTCACTGTTCAGTAGGAGCAAGCAGAGAGAAATAGGACCTTTTAGTGTGTTGAATCTGATACACATCTCTGGGTGTACTGTAAACCATCCCACACTGAATTCTTCATCTAGACAATAAGTCTAAGAATTTGAAATGTCATCCTCTTATTGAGAGAGGTCGAAAAAAGAGTTGTGCCATATAAATATGACCTGTAACAAAACAGGATGAAAAGTAGTCAAAGACTGTTCCTCGTCTACATTCTGAATAGTAGGGGGAAGCAGTTGCTTTAAAGCATTTAGAGGTAAGTTTTGAAAATGCTTCTGCATATCACGTCAGCCTCAACAGTTTGTAGAGAAGTGTAACATTCTATAAAATATTTGACGTGTTTGTGTTGGCTAGTTTTAAACAGCTGTATATATGATGATTTGATGTTGCTGTTAGAAAGTCCTGAGATTAGGAAACCCAATATTTTTTGGCTACTTTGTTCATACTTTGTCTGCCAAAAGGAAAGGATGAAATAGTTGTTGGAGCCAAGAGGCTTGCCTCAGCTGTGGTGATGTATCCTTGAAAGCTGCTGACTGCTTCTGATGCAAGTTAGTCCATTACTCTGACCAAATTCCTCACTGATAAATTGCCAACAAACTTTTCTTCAGTTCACTAAAAAATAAATATATTAAGACATTTTAAGGAAGAGATTTGAAGGTATCTGAGTGATGAAACTAGGGCCTGGCCCTCACCACAGGAAGAATCTTCAAACGGATCTTGAAGGAGCTCAGGACTCAGTTGCTGTCACCTTCACATACTATCTCATTTGGCTTTGTCATGGATCCCAACTAGTATGTGATGAAGTTCTAATATGTACGTGCTAGTACAATTGATGAAGTAGATGAACATTTTAATGAAACTTGGGTACTTCAGTACTGAAGTATTGTGAAGGTTTAAGTTAAACTCGACAAGTTTAATAGCAATCAGTGTTTGCATGAAGAATAATTCAGAGCTTGGAAGTTTCTGATGCTTGCAGTTTGATAACTGACCTCCAGTATCACTTGTAGAGTTTGCAACAGGAGATACTCTGCTCCTTGAAAGCTGAGTTTTAATTACTTAAGAATTAATTTTAAAAATCCACGGCAGGAATTTTGTGGATTTTACTGAAGTGTAGGGCAGGTTTTCAGAGAAGTAGTGGGAAGTAAAAAATTTGGGGTTTTTTGGAAATGAAATCAAAGAAAACTTACACAGAAGTAAGGCTGGATTGTATGTGATTTTTCTGTAATTCCTCAGGCTGTTCATCAGTATTGACTTTCTCATTCCCCAGTCCTCACTTTGCGTGCCCATTTCACAAATTAGTGCATACACTATTTTAATTCAGGGTTACTATGGCAAGCAGACCTAGTCCCAGTAGAGAGATGCTTGAATCATTTTCACCTTCTAGAGACTTTTGTCACCTGTCTGTCTGGCTTTTGTCATCTTTCCAGTTTCTCCTGAGAATGCGTCTTATGCAAACTGCCTTGAACTCAGAATATCCTTTTTATGTCTCTTTTTTTCTCCTTACCACCACATTTACTAGGCAACTGAAGCACCCTTGCGTCCTCCAAAATCTTTGTTCTCCCACTTTTCTTCCCTGAAGGAGTCTCAAAAGTTTCTTGAGGACTTCACACAGCCTGATTGCTGAGTTAAGTCAATATGAAATATAGTTAAGGACAACGCTGTATTTTAGAGACAAACCGAAATAACATCCCTATTCCCCCAGTTCTCTACTCTGCATTTCCACAGAAACAGGCCTGAAGTGTAAATAGACTGCAGTGCTTCTTCCACAGGCTGATGGGGAAACCCAGACTGCTTCCGTGTAGCTGTTTAAGAAGCCTTCCTTCTGTTTTCTCGTGTCTTAAAGAAATGTAGCTTTGAGACCATAGAATTACTTCAGCCTCACCAGTGTCAGCAGCCTGTATTGTATCGGGCTGTCAGGCATATCATAATGTTGGTGATTAATTAGCCCCCAGGTTCTCATAGGGCACTTCGTGTGCATGGCCTTGGAAGTGATGAAGTAGGGTGAAAGAAAAGGGTATTGCCTGTTGTTTTCCTCTTGACACGACACAGCTTAGTGTGTGTGCCAATTCTTACCCTTCTAGCAGGGCAGACCCTGCGTAGGGTTTCATGATTAATATTGCTCTGTGCATCCTTGGAATATAAAATAACGGAACAAATTTAGGTTGGAAGGGATCTCCAAGGGTCATCCAGTCTAACCCCCTCCACAAATAGCTGTGAAATTATTCCCAGTGAAGAGGTGCAGGGTCTAACTGGTTCCTTTAGTAAAGTAGTTCTGCTTTTCCTGTTGTTTCTTTTTCCAATCTGTATGTAAAGATAAACAAATTGCAAGATTTTCCTAAATATTTAGATACATACACTCAAGAATAAGAACACTCTCTGTCTCTCTGTCTCTCTCTCTCTTTTTTTAAAATTGCATTTTACTGCTGTAATTTCAGAGGTAATTCAAGAGAACAAACTAATTTTAGTTCTGGCTCTCACTGTATCAGTGGAGGTTATAGACTCCAGAAATTGGTCAAAATTATTGGAGAGCTCTTTCTGGAAAGCAAGTATATCATAGATACTTGATTTTTCCTGTATAATCTTTGAAGACGACTGGTGTCAGTTATCTGTCTTGCCTCTGTTTTTACCCAAAATGAAGCAGTGATTTGAAAGACTAATTTATGTGGTTCTGAGTGACTTGGAGAAACTTCAAATATACTGTCATTGAAATTCCTTAGCTGTTGGTAGCTTCCAGTCTGAATCAATCTATTTTGAGAGTGACATTCCAGATTGATTTTTGCAGAGCTAACAGTCCCAAGTCCTCTCCCTCCCCTCCCTTGCAGCCTGCCCTAAATGAACAGGTATGATTTGAACTTAATTAACCAGGAAGACATAAATCCAAGCTGACATTTTTACAAAGTCAGTTTCACAACAGAACTGTGCATAAGTTATGTACTTAAGTCTGCCTTAAACTCCTCTGCGTTCAAAGAAACTTTGATACATAAGGATTTTTTTTTTTTGTTAGAAAAATGTAAAATCTACTCATAATTCAGAAATATGTGTTTATACAAGAGAATAAATCTTTTTTTATGTATATTTTTGCTTCTCCCCAACTGAAAAAATTTTCTAATTTCAGGAAGGAGTATATTTGTAGTGAAAGCTGTGCCTATCTCAAGGGCAAGTTAAACTTCAGGACTTGGGGTGAGGTACTGTCAACAAGAGCTTAAGCAGATCTTTTTGCAAACATGGAGTTTAGCTACACAGAGTAGGGTTAAAAAATGCTGGAGTATTTTAATACAAGTAGTAAAGTATCCCAAATACCATTACATAAATTTGGAAAAGTCATTTACAGCATAATTTTATGGAAAGGCAATTTTTTTTTACATTTAGTAAATATTTTCCTTTTTTGACAAAGAAATTGTTTTCAGTGTTCTCGTTATTCAGGCCATAATAGATAGTATAACAAATTGTTCTTTTTTTTTCTGCTGTTGTTTTTAAAGTCACAAATATCTCTTACCTGGTATGAAAGGTATGCAAAGGACAGAAAGACAGTGTTTGCAGATTATTGTAAGTTGAAGCCAGTTGACATTTGGTGTGGATCAGCCAGTTGACAATAGGCAAAGGACTGTTCCTTATGGGTCTCACATTCACTTAATGTCTGTCTAGTGCCACCTATGCAAGGTCTACACAAGACCTTGTGTCTGCTGGTTGGTGTAGGCTACAGCCTACCAGGCAAGGAATTATCTCAGCTCGTTGCTACAAGTTTCTTTCAGAGAGGAAAAAAATAACCTTACTGTAGCACGCTTCTGCCACAGGTGGGGAATTAACCCTTCAGACATAGCTCTAGGTCCAGTGGTTCTAACATCAATGGCTCCTGTGATTGACAACGCTTAATACATCATGTGTTAAAGATTAGTTGTCTTACCTGAAACTACAATTTCAGTAAGTCATCACTGAAGCAGAGGGGGATTTGGGAAGGGACCACTGCTAGCTGTTCTGCTTTCTGAAGAAATAATGCTATTCAGTCAATATATTTGGTGTCGTTTTTTCTTTAATAATTTTGAAGCTGTAGAATAGACTGTTTCCATTTGGTTACAGCATTTATTAATAGCTAATAAGTTTGCTGTAGGAGCATAATTTGGTTGTTCCCATGTTTTTTTTCTGGGCCTGATCCAAAAATCTCTGAAGCTCTCCAATTAATCTGAATGGGTATTGGGTCAGGCACCATAGTGAGTTGTTAGCTTTGTGTAAAATGTTTATTTTGATTTGATTTTAATCATTCCTTGCAGAATATTTGGTTGTGTTGGCAACATGTAGCTTGGTGAGTACGAATGAAGTTAACATTTATTTGTATGATTTAATCACTTGCAAAAAAAATCCATTAACAAAACAAAGCTTCAGTCACTGATGTTTGCAACCATGTGTTAGATCCACATCTGTTTGTCTGATATCCGATTTCTTAGAATCATAGTTACTGCTGTTATTATTGAATCACAGAATGGTTCGGGTTGGAAGAGACCTTAAAGACACCTGATTCCAACCCCTCCCCCTGCCATGGCAGAGACACCTTCCACTGGACCAGGTTGCTCAAAGACCTGTCCGACCTGGCCTTGAACACTTCCAGAGATGGGGATTATCTTCTGGATGAGATTGTCTTCTACAATTCTAAAAATGGAGCACGTGAGACTTTATTTGGTGTAATGAAGAGCTTTCTTTCTTTTTGTTAATTTTTTTTTTTATATAATTAAACAGGTACAACGAGCGGATAAGCAATGTGCACTGCCCTGAGCCCGAAGGCACGTGGGCCTGGCCTCTCCGACATGCATCAATACAGTCAATGGCTTGCAAGTAGACACGAGGCCAACTTGCTGCCAATGAAAGAGGATTTGGCCCTGTGGCTCACAAACCTACTGGGTAAGGTACAATAAGATGGAATGCAGATACTGGGCAGTATGAGAACTCATCACACTGTTAGCTGGGAATTCAGATTTCTTTGTGTTTCAAAAATAAAGGTAGTTATGATTAGGTAGCTACCACCACATAGCATAAATGTCAGCAAGGTCAGAAAAGCTAATGAGTAATTTGCCTCCATTGTGTTTCTATGAGTAGCATAACTGAACATTATACATTCTGAGTTTAGTTTTCTTTCAAATTTCCTTTTCATTCTTTTTTTTTACATGTATTTTCTGTACTTATACCATTAAACGGAATGGTGCTAATTGCTGCCTTCACCTATGTCTTCCATTTTTATTGAGAGGCCACCTAAAGAGTATGGTGTGCTGACTGTCTTGAACAGAAGGAACCATTAAATGGATCTTCACTGGCCAAGCAGTCTAGTAATTGATAATTGCTGCCCGAGGCAACGCCTGCTAAGACTTGTGGAGGCCTTTGCGTAGAAGGGTTTGACCTAGCATAGCTGGAACCTGGGGTTTTACTGGTTGCAGCTGTACATCTTGGTGCGTGAAGACAAAGCATGTTGTTGTCAGAAGAGGATGCAAACCAAAAGCTGAGAAAAAAATCAGGTAGACATAAAAAAGAGCAAATGAGATTGTCCCTGGCAGGAAGGAGAGAGACAACACTTTGAGATGAAATTTTTCAAGAAGGTGGAATTTAGAAGCTACTAGCCAGAACTAGTACGCTGTTTGCTGAGAATACCCAGGGAAAAATGGCTTTTGTGTGATCTCTGTAAATACAAAGGATACTACCAAAGAAATACGTGACTTACACAATACCTCATCCTAAGGGAGACATGCCAGTAATTCCTCTCATTAAATAAAGAGAAGGAAAATATTTCAGAAGTTATGTTTACATAAAACTTTAGTTGATGGGATTTTGGAGGAAAATTTGGATGACCACTTTTAAATTTGGTGTGTATGGTTTTGGAGGATTTATTTAATTTTTAAAAAAGTTTTCTGAAAATCTGTTCTGGTGAGACATGGGCGGTGTCTTGTCATGACAAATGCTGTAGTTAAACCATCTCAGTGACATCACACAGTAATAGAGTATATTTTCAGTGTCTTTCTTCAGCACATTCTATATTGCTCTATCTCCTCTTTTTTAAGAGAAAGGGAAATATCATTTATGCTATGACAGATGTGGTCAATAAGCACAATGTCAGTAGAATACAGTATTTTGCAGGTAGACAATACCCATTTTTGAGTTGAATTGAGTTATGAATCCACAACTGCAAAAGTGGCAGGTGTTTTAAATGACATATTCGTGTGGTACTTCCATTTAAATTAATGAGTTTTGAATATAAAATTGTCTATGCAAAACCAGAACAAAATGCAGAAACTTTTCATTCCAGTTACCACAAGACAGTAATTCGAGTGACTGTTTTTTGAATTGGAAGCAGCACATTCCATTAAGGATTCCATATATTGTTTAAATGTTTTAAACAATGAAGTTTTAGCGATCCACTCTAAAACAAATAGAAGCTTGTTTGCAGTTTGTAACAGAGTTCTTCCAGTGCTAAGTTTAGGAATGAGGTCACTCTTTGAGCAAGAAAGTAGCAACCAGCAGGAGGTTCTGAAATGCCAACTGTAATTAAATATCTGATTTTTCATATGGACCCTAAGTTCTGCACTGCAGAACTAAATGGGCACAACCTTATTTTAATTAAGCAGCATATACAGTTCATTTGCTTAATGCATTCCCCCACACCTTCTTACACCAAGCTCTCCTTTTCTCAGAGTTTGTGCTGATGAATTGAAATTATAGTGATTTGTTAGACTGCCTTGAATTCCTATGTAGACATTGTTATTCAAATTATTAATTCAATTAAGTTAAAATTCACATTCAAGATAAATTAAGTGTGAATTAAAATAATTATTATTCATAAGAGTATAGTAACTCAGAATTCAAACTTTTTTTAATTACCGCATAATTTGGATAAACTTTAAATAGAGAAGGGATGTGTGAGCATGCTGCTGTACAGTAAGATAGAAATGAATATACAGCATGCATTTTTCAGCATCCAAAAGGACAGAAGAATATGGAAGGCTTTTTTTGTTTGTTTTGGGTTTTTTCCCTCTACATGGAAGAAATAATGTATTTTGCATTAATGGTCAGTAGATCTTTACACACACGGATGTGCAAGTAACACGGAGCAGATAATACTGTGTGTATCCACATCCCAGCTTGCTCTGTCTGTATCTTTCTTGTGTGGCTTCATTGTAAGTGGCCTTATGGCAGTTTTCATGCAATAGGGTTTCTCAATTTATAACGGAAATTAATATGCATTTCATTTAACTTTTGCCTTTTTGGTTCATCTTTTGTTTCATCTATATTTTTGTCACTCATCTGTACTAGGACTCAACAAGGATACATAATCTTTTCAAAGAAATATAGTGGGGTTTTTTTAAAAAAATAGTGTTTTGGGCAAGAATAGGGCTGAAATTCTTTGAGGTAGTTTGATCAAGTGATGGTGTTTTAGGAGATTTTTGTGGAGAGACAATTAGGTCTTATACAGTGTTACTAGAAGTTGAAATGGTGACGGTTTCGAAGCAGCATAGCCTGATTTGGGTTCAAAATCACAAACTGGAAAACATTATCAGGATACTGCACTTTATAATATGAATGAAGTATTTTGATATCAGATAGAAAGTAGGCAAAGCTAGAATTTGACCTTACCCAATTGATAAATTACAACACTGAGATACATGGTGCAGCTGGAAAATAATATTGAAAGAATTTTTAATCCTGAGACTTCGGATATTTAATTTAGGATGGACATTGTTGTGGGGGTTTTTGTTTCGTAATCGCTAGTACTTTTGCATGCACTTTTGCTAATTATTTTTGGAACCATGTCAGAGAAACTCAGAGCTTCTGAGAGGACAGTTTGTCATTACAGCTCCATTGCTGAATAGATTTTAGCTGTCTATAGTCTGGGGGATGGAAAAAGGACATTGCAGATGAAATCCATGTGTCAGATAGGATTAAGTCCTACAATATTGTGCATTAGAGCATTTTCGAAGTGGGACATGTCAGTCTTGTGGTTTGTCTGCTGGAGAGGAAGATTGTAGCCATAGATGATGTGTCTCCTGTCCTTGCTTCTCTCTGTTGAGCTTTGGTGGCTCAGTCAAGAGTGGCAGTGACAAAGCTACCGAGATGTGTTAACCTAGCTGACTTGCAAGTCATGATCATCTCTTAGCCTTGTTTCTATTAGGTATAGAGCCAGTGAAGCATGTGGGAATGCTTTCACTGCTGACAAACTCCAAATTTGGTAGATTGTGTATATACTTACTTTAGCAGAATGTTCTTGTGGATACTGAAAAGTTCTATTCCACCTTGAGCAAGTTGGACATGGGAATTAGTACCCTTGGGCCACGGAACTCTTCTAGCAGAGGCAGAATGGCAATTTGAAAGGTTTGCTTGTCTGCTTTACTCTCTAGTATTGTCTTGTTTTCTTTTGAGTGTCTGCAGAAGTGAAATGGCTGCCGTGAGGAGGAGTGGGCCTCCTCACCAGCCTGTAGTTTAGGACAGGTATAGAGAGATGGTTTCTCTGCTTCCTCTTTGGCAGTTTTGTGGACCTCTAATCTTTTTCCCCACTCCCAGAGTTCATTTACAAGCTGCAGAGGGTTATATTGTCTTTTTATTCCATCCAGCTTCATTTAGCATGTGGGATTGACTACACCTCAGGCACATGCTGGGCTCCAAGTTTTCAGTCCTGAGGCCTCTTCTCAACAAGGAGGAGGGCTTCAGAAGTTCATAGCTGAGGCGCCAGGGAATGCAAGATGCTGAGGAATTGGACATGTAAACACTGAATATTGTTCGATGCATGTAAAAGTTGCTTGGGTGAAAAAGTGAAGGAGGCTTGGAGAAAAGGAACAGAGGTGCGGATGTTAGGAGAGGCATCAAGTTGAAGACAAGGCTAGGTATTTAAAAGTTTGTTGAAGGAGGTGTAAAAGTTTGAGGTTGGAGAATGGTAAGTCTTCTGCGAGAAAACTGTCTTTCTTTGAGTCTGAATTAAATCTGTGTCAGCTTAGTGTTCTTGTTCACCTTGCTGCCTAAGAACATTCTGTAACAGAATATGTATTTTCAACATCAGTTTTTTCAGATTGAGCCAGTGGGAAACATAGGTTTTAAATGTCTGAGTATCAAGGTATTCACAGTAGTGATAGCTTCAGTGATTCTGCTGGCACTGATACAGTGTCTTACTTAGTTGAGTTGCTTTATAATTTTCTTTATTATCAATGTGCCTTTGGAATTTTTTATATGTCCCATTTCAAGTAAGTCATGTCTCAATGCTTTCAAAATTATTTCTCCTGCTGTCAACTATTGTAGGGAACAGAGTAGCCTTGTCAGAAAAGAACCAGTTTTGTATGTGCATAGTCGTTGGCCTTGGTTTTCTTTATTTTTATCACATTTTGATTTCTTGGGTTTATATGCCATGTGAATTGAGAGGGTCAGGAGCAGTTGTTTCAGTAGTGCCTCAGTATTGTTGATGTTTCAGAGATTCATCTGAGTGAAATATTTCTATTTGTAAACTACTAGTTTTGTGTTACTACAGAAATGTACCATTAAAATAGTCCATCAGCAAGTTGTGAGGCTGGAGTCAGTCTTGCACTGTAGTTATTACAACAAGTGTAATCGAGGAATCAACTAGATTTGGGTACTTAGGTCTTTCAGTCCCTCTGCCTTCTTCTGAAGGCTCTGGTTGTCTGAGACCTGAAGGGAAAGCTTTGTCTTCGACCTCTTGGGCACACGCCCGGGGCATGAACTCTTTTCCCTCTTTTCCGTTATTCTTTCATGGACCTCCAGTCTGGCTTTATTAGGTCCCCCAGGACTGGGTGATCTTACAGACAGTTGCATACAGTTTGCGAGTGGTAGGTGTTCAGGTGCAACTGTTTGACTTTTTAAGGGGAATCTGGTGGTTGTGGTAAAAAAGAGGGTAGGCCGTACTTGAGAGGTTTCTGAAAGCCTTCATATTCTTGGATTTTCTTCTCATACTTTCAGTGTTGGTTTTTTGTTATACTTAATGTTATTACCATTCTATAAAAACATTGCAACTGCTTTCTTGTAATTATATGGGGAGCTGTACATTTTTAATGGCGTTTAATGTTTTTTCCATACAAATACATGGAGCAATTTTTTTTCCTCAGGTTGTGAACATTACTCTTATTTGAATCAATACATTTCTACTGTTAAATATGTCAGAGTGTCTGTTTTAGCAAAGAAATGCCACCTTTTGGAGCCATAAAATACAGTGAATTGAAAGCTGACACCTAATATACTTTTCATTGGAGACAGATGTTCAGTGCAAAACTCATTCTTTCAGATTTCATAAAGGTGAATAGAACTCAAATAATCCAGTTTAGTGTACAATATGCAGTGTCCAAACTGCTAATGCAGTTCTGCACTTAAGATAAATTTATTGTTAAATAGCAGAAGAAGATAATAGAATTTTTCTGTACCTTTGTAAAGAGGAAATATCCTTAAATAAATTTTAAGGATTTTATAACATTCTATTATTGTGAAATGATGCATCTGTAAATATCTATAAAACATAGGATGGAAGAGATATGTAGGATGTGGTGTGCTTTTTTGGTTTGCCTGTGTGAAAAATTATGCATTGCAAATTAAAATAAAAATTTTTAGTCTGTTAAAGATACTTGAAATAAATTTTTTATAAGAGAAGGAGTGTATTATAAAATGTAGTACTCAAGCAGTTCCTGTAACATGGTTATTTTTAAAGTTTAGCTTTCTAGTGGCTTTATAGCATTTTATAAAAATGCTGATAGGGCAAATGGGAAAATATGTAGGCTAGAATGGTCACAAAGGCTTTTGAGATGCTGAGCTGTACAGTTTCTTTCTCTCTGGGCTATTATAGTTGCAGTCCTGGCTTCATTTGATCTGGAAATATGGCAAAAATATTATCAGTCAGGCATAAGCTAACTCTGCATGTCTGCAGTGGCACTACTGCTCTTTTGCCTGGAGAAGTCGTTTATGTATGTAGGAGCTATAAAGTGGGCTACATGGCAAATAGAATTAAGTGGGAATAAAAAAGGGAAAATCTTCATGCTAAAAAGATATTTCTGAAGTAAAAGTGTGTTAGAAAAAACAAGTTTAGCTTCAATGCAAAATAGAAGTCTGCTCTATCTGAAGGTGGTTTGCTGCAATAATCTTTATCTTTTTTATTTTAACTTACCAAACTGAAAAGACTCACATTTTAGGTTTTGCCCAAAAAATGCTACAGTATCTCAAAGTTTTCAGGCAAGGGCCTAGAGAAATCAGCTTTCCTATAGCATTTTTAAAATCATACTGCTTTATAATGCTGCTATGTTCAGTATTGTGACATTGAGTATCAGGTTACAATGTATCAGCAAGAAGTTCAGTACTAATTTTTAGAATTCATTTTTGTTACTCTAGAATGTTATTTTCCCCCTCTCTTCCTAGCAAAAAGATACAGGAAAGCTTTACTTTTCCTATATTGTTTGACAAAAAATTGCAGCGAATCTGTTCTAAAGAGAAGAATATTTTCAGTTTCCAGGCATCTCATGGAAGCAAGAGTGGACCTGGATGGGATGAGGAACCAGTCTCACTTCGGTTTTTAAATATTTTTCTTTATTTTTTGGCACATTAGACTATTGCTAATGCGTACTGTGTAACAACCTATGAAAAATGAGTTAATAGTGTTATTTCCTAAATGGCATGTGTAAATACTGAGGGAAAAAAAATCCCATCTTAATTGGAAGAACAAGAATTATTCCTTGATGTTCTCTTACTATGAGGGCCGAAAAATATAGCTGCTTGTCAACATAGTGTCCAAAGTGAAGGCAAATTTTTCAGTAGAAATGTGAAAATGAAAAACTTTCAATAAGAAATAGGAATATTTTTACTGGAAATGATGTTAAGATCCTGGAAGTTTAGTCTAGGATGGTAAATAATTCCCTTCTCATCTGGAGTCAGCATGCAATCTCATCATGGAACACATGATCCCCTCTTCCAGGGGGATGTAATTACATTGCAATGTAAGGTTGTCTGGCCTGCTCTAGAAGAGAGGACAGTTCCTGGAAGCTGAAGTACTGTGTCATATAGTGTGATATAATAATTGATATATTTTGAAAACAGAGTATTTTAGCTTTGTTCCTTTAGTGAAAATTTTAATCTGTGTGGCAAGTAGATATATAGCATGAAATTTCACTCTCTGTTTTTTTGTTATGTACCTAATTTACTTCTGAAAAAGAACTTTCATAGGAGCATTGCGGTCACTGTCTTGTCTACTTCTTGCAGGATCAAGATTTAAGAGTCTTCCCAAAATATACATCCCTTTCCTTTCTGACATGGTTTTCTACTTCTGTTACAAAATAAGCTGTTAGCGACTCATGCTAAAACTACACTTACACACTGGTGTAAACCATTTGTCTGCTGTACTCTCTCTTTTAAAACATTATGTTAAAAGCACTACGTCTTCATAAGTAAAGTGAAATATGTGGAGTCTGATATGCTAGAACTATTTTTCCAATATCACATGCCTTCCCAAAAAAAAGCTCTTTTTTTTTTTCATAATTTGCTGTATATCCACCAGTAAAGTAGTATTAAGGTTATTCACAAAATATTCAAAGTAATGCAAGTTTTTCAGTTAAAGCTTATTTCAAAATATTGTACAGATTTCTTTTGATTTCTCTTTTCACAAATGCAGTCTATACTATTGCATGCTTTCTGCCATGTTAACTTTCTCTTTGCTGTTCAGGTAGAGAAATAACAGCAGAAACCTTTATGGAGAAATTGGATAATGGTGCCTTGCTTTGCCGGTTAGCTGAGACCCTGCAGGAGAAATTTAAAGAGAACAGCTTTGATGCAAACAAGCCTGGCAAAGTAAGTGTTGGTCAACACTCTAGCATTTAATATCAGTATCTGAGGTATCCGACCATTTTGGTACTGAATTTTTTTCTTTTGACAATTAAGTGATTTTATATATGGAGATTCTGCAGATGGGTGGGGAGGTAATTGCTCTGTGTAGAAAAATTACAATATAAAATTGGGTATTTGGTATTTATTAAAGTATCTATGCAAAGCAGTTACTCAAAAAAGTACTTGTAATATGTGGAGAATAAGAATAAACAATATCTAGCAGTGGGATGTGGTAGGTAATAGCGAAAATATGATCCTTGTATTTATTTTCAAGGGGAGTATTAAGTAGCTGTGGGAGGTGTCTTTTCCTCCAAAAACAGCTCTAGGGAGACCAATAACAAAACTCTGTCGTTAGTTTTGGTGCCTTGAGTTTAAAGATCCTGTTGGTGTACTGGAAGGGGTTTCAGTAAAGAGTTGAAGGAATGATATGGAAAATGTGAAACTTAGAATATACTGAGGAGTTTTGGAAGGATCAAAACACAACCTTGAACACAACCTTGCTTTAATGTATACTATTCTCATAGGACAGTCTTGCTGGGAAAAATTTGAGTGCAGCAAGTTTATTTCTTGGAGAAGTTGAATTAAATGGTTGACACGTTAGCACGTTCAGTGTGAAACCGTTCTTGTTTTTCTGATTGCATTCAGGTACATCTTCCTTGAAAGCTAAAACAGGCAAATAAAGGGCAGGTAAAAAAGAGGCCGAGAACAGAAATCACCTAATGCATCATCTATTCTTGATGTTTTCATAACTTGTCTGTAGCAGAAATTAGGGCATGGCATAAATTTTTTCAGCTGTACTGAGAACTGACAGTCGTGTGTTAGTTGCACCTGTGTAAGATGTTTTTCTTGTTTCCAAGTTCATAATTGTTGTCATAGAAGAAATTGTCTGTCATATGTCCTAATTCAAATTATAATCAGGACTTTGTTAGTAGAAGTACCGGGTGACTTTGGAGTTCCTCTTTATAATATGGTCTGGCTTGTCTTCACCTAAGTGTCATGGTCGTTTTCAAGTGAGAAAACACATAGGGTAGTCTTTTTGATTGAGCCTAGGAACTAGCTCAGCAGAAGGAAGGGTTACTCGTATGGTTTTTTGTGTTCTAAGTTACATTAGAAGCCAATTAGACATTAGCAGTCCCATATGGAGTCACTATTTAGATTTGTTGGTCTTTATTTGTTAGGCTGGTACAACTGACAATGCAATTAAAGGGAAAAAATCTGCTCACTGCTATTTTCTCAATGTATGTTATTTCATACTTAATATAGTAAGAATTCAAAGAAATGGCAGAATAATAGATTTTTATCATTGTATGCTATTAGGGAGCTATGCATCCTTTCAGATTTTAACTCCCTGTGTAGCACTCTTGGGCAATAGGACTAGTCTTCATGGTGAAAAATATGACTTTGTGGTGCCAAGAACATCTATGAGGAGATAATACTGTATGAAGTTTAGCATAGAAAGAATTCCACAATCCTCCTCTGAATCATTATTATGCATTTTATTAATAATATATGTGGAATTTTGAAGCCATTTGACCCTTGCTCTGCACATGAAAACAGAAACATGTTCTTTCACTGAGGTGCCCTGATGACTTCACTGGCAGCTGGGAGAAGCCACTGATTTCTATTGAGTTCAGCCTCTATCAAAATAGATAACAAACTTTTCTATCCACATATATAACTTCTAATTTTTTTAGATAGAAGCAGCTGATATAAAATGAGTGGCTGCCAGAAGGATCAGCTTGCTTGCTGCACCAGGTTGCAGCTGAGTGAGGAAGACAGGATAAGGGTATAGTTAATGGAAGGAGTGTGTGTAATCGTACTAAGGCCTTCCACAAGCTTGAAGATTTGGTCTGTTTTCATAAGCAAAGTTTTTGCTTGTATCTGAACTTGTTCCTGTGGAAAA
Source organism: Mohoua ochrocephala (assembly GCA_013398855.1). NCBI lineage: Eukaryota > Metazoa > Chordata > Aves > Passeriformes > Acanthizidae > Mohoua > Mohoua ochrocephala. The sequence continues at coordinate 30,209 of VZTA01014695.1, forward strand.
GCTTCATAAAATATTTTGGGTTTAGTTTTCTCTTAAAGATGATAGATACATCCTGCTCTGATTGATAATGTACTACTGATCATGAATTCGTTGTGCAGCTCTTTGGGGCTGTCTGGCCAGTTTCGCAACTATAGCAACAGATGTAAGAGGGCATTAAAAGATAATATTACATGCACTGACTTATCAGTTTTTTGCCACAATTCCTTAAATTCATATTGCAATACTCTACAAAATAGCAGAGGTTAAATCCTATTGCTTCTGGTTTAACAGCTTGTGCAATAAGTTTCTAGTCATTGTCAGTTTTGCAGTTTGTTTGTTAACTGAAGTGTATCATTCCCTTTCTTATTAGTGAGCATTGAACTTTCTTCAGATTTCAGGAATCCCCTAGGTCAGCATCAGCCTTTTTGAGTATGGAATAAATTGGGAAAACAGAGATCAAAAATTTCCCAAAATATTGCATTTTCCAAATCTGGAAGGAAGATTGTCGTGTTGATATCAACACTTCCTTTTTGCGTCATGTGGAAACATTTGTGGATACCGGGGACATTTTCAAAATACATAGGAAACTACTGGTAATGTGACTTGGGGATAGAGCTTTAAGAGACTGAAAAGTGTCTAATGGTGTGTGATGCAAAAGTAGTCTTCTCTCCTTAAGAATCAGAGGCAGGCAAAGAAGACATAACTTTTTATGTATGAAGGAGATAATGGAGTTGCTTTTTATGAGTGACTGGGTAGGTTAGGATGCTTGAGTTTGGAAAGAGGGGCATATGTTGGAACTTGCAAAATCAGGAATGGTGTGGTAGAAGGTCAGTTTCTATACAAAAACTATGGGACATTGAATGAAGCTGGTAGAAGCCAAAAAGGGAGGCCTTGCTTACATACAAGTTGGAAAATTCTTGTCAAGGAGTGTATAAATTTACATGGGTTCAAGTAAATATTGAATAAGGTAATGGAAGAGAGATCTCTTGGAAGGCTGAATACACAGAAACCCCATGCAGATGAGGAAGTCCCTACAGCTGAAAATGATTAGAACTCGAGAAAGCATAAGAGTCACTCTCATGTTCTGTGCGTTACTGTTTCTTGGGGATGAATACCCTGCTGGTTGTGCCGGTGGACAAAGGGAAATCTATCACAAGAGTCAAACTTCAAAGAAATTCTTTTAAATTATATTTGTATTTTTTGTTTCTGTATAAAACCTCTTTAGGACTGAATCTCTGTATCTAAAAATACCACCTGGGCCACAGTCTGCATTGGTATTTGTTTTTCACAGGAGTGATGTGTGATCTAGAGCACAGAAGTTGGGCAGCCTCTGGTGCCATTTATGCAGTCTCTGCATGTTGCTATTGTGAGCTTAATGCCATAATAAGCACCTTTGGATCTCATAATAGGTACTCTGTGTCTTCCTTGAGTCTAGCTACTTTGCTGTTTGATTGGTTAATCATTCAGTAATAAGATATTAAAAGCATTTCAGTTTCTAAAGAGGAAACATTTAAAAATTGTTCATTTCATAAGATGTTAGGTCCTACGATTCTTTTGCAAGTCCCAGAAGACAATGTTCTTCATTGTTAAGCAGCTAAACCATGCTTCAAAACCTGATTATTCTGAAAGCATTGATGTTATATCTGATCCTTTGCTACAGACAGACAAAATTTTTGAGTTTTAGATGAAAATTGATTTTTTAAACAGGGAGGGTAGTATTAGACTGGTGTGACTATATAATGTATTTTTTAAGAAGTATTTTTTCCTCTTTCTGGAGATTTTTAGAGTCATAAATAAATCTAATCATGTATATTTGTAAAATGACAAGGAGATGAGTGGTATCAATCTTAATAAACACTCAGGACTTGTAGGGTAGTAAGTTGTTGAAACTACCTGTGCTGCTGCTAATGAAGTACTGTCTTGAACCTACAGACTTACTATTATAGCAGCAGTTATTCCACAAAAGTAATTAATGTCGCACAATGCCATTTTGTAATTTTCTCCCATTGACTTGCATTTCTTCTCCACGCTCTCCTGTCAGTATTTTAGTTTTCCTGACAGATAGTTAGCTTGAGAATTTCACAGCTGTGCAAACAAATCCAGGGCATCAAGACATACAGTATGCACAGAGCCCACATTTGATTTGGTTTGGCTTAGTTTACTAAGACAATGAATTAAGATTTTTAAATAAACATAAATAAACTGTGTTAGTAGTTGTTACCATTTTTGCAGGCAGGGCACAGTAGTCTGCCCACCACCCTTGAAGCTAGTGATATATTTACAAACACTCCACTTAAAACAATGTCTTCATGAAGCAGGTTGAAGGTCAATTATCCTTTTTCTCCAAGTTCTCAGAGTAATCAGATAAATTTCAACTCAAATCTCTCTTCTAAATACTTCTGAATAATAAATTGGAATGTGAAATTTAACCTCATTTTCAGGAAGACAGGATTTATTGATTTGGCCAATAAAAGAAATGGAAGTACAAAAAAAAATCAATCCAGATGCAAATATTTCTGAATTCGTAGAATGTTTAATTCAAGTATGCATTTAATTTTATTCTCCCAGTGGGAACTGATTTGATAAGATTAAACTTGAATGTTCACTGAGCTGTTGTGTGGAAAATAGTAAATTTTGTCCTTGGATGTGCACATGTACTTCCATTTCTGTATGAAACAGTAGTTTCTGCACTCACACATTCATGTCCTAACATTAAGAGATTCTGTGCACAGCTTACACTTCAGATACTATGACTATGGGTATTTTCCAATTGTTCTGTATCCAAAGTTTTGACTTGCTCCTGGGAAATGTGCTTTTTTGCTCTGATACTTGGTGAGTGTAATCACTGTGACAGCATTGGCTTCTCAGAGTCACGTAGGTTTGCGTGAGGTGAGATTTTTGGCCTCGTGAGGGCACTTTGAGAGTCATGATATGCATTTTAAGAGTTACAATTAAAAGAATCTGTACCAGTTATTCAGAATTAGATCTGGAATCTGGATCTTGCTCTTAGACCCCAGATGGCCAAGATGAAAATCTGATCTAATCAACATGGTGGTTTTATTTATACTGTAGGCTTCAGTTTCTCAAGATTATCTGTGCTCTATAGATGGGATGAACGTAGGTATTCTGTAAGTTTAGTGCCTTGACCCTGTCTGCCCAGTGTAAAGAGACATCAGCTGCATCAGAGCCATGTTCAGGTGCCCTCTGTAAGTTATAAGTCTGACTCTCCAGTTGAGAATTGCATGAATAGGGCTACATTAATTGTTAGGCTATGAACAGATGGTGGTCTGGAGCAGCAATTTACTTTTCTGCACACTTGTACTTTCTGTACTTTAATTTTGCAATAAAAGCTCATGGAGCCAATTTCTAGTCATATACATTGTAGACATGGCTCTCAGTTACTTGGGAGGATTTAAAAAATACAGGATTGTCTTTTTGTGTATTACTCTTTCTAGTGGCAGACTGATGTGGATGTGAGAGGACGAGAATGATCTTGCAAAACGATTCACAAGTGCTAATCCATCTAGAAGGAATAATTTCCACAAGACTGTGAAGCTGCTTGTTAGAGAACTCTTTGTATGTTTCTCAGACATGTCAATAGCTTTCTCGTTTAACTGGGTTGCTACCAGGTTTCTTGCGCATTCTGTAGGATTTGTCTGCAATACGTCCCGTGCACAAACCTTCTATGCCTCAGCAAATACTCCTACAACTAAAGTTTATGCTTGCAGGAGGATTGCATAGTAGGATAGAGTGCTGTTGCCCACCAGACTATGAAAGGAGATTTCTGAACAATTCCATGTGTTTGTCTGCTTGGCATGTTCCAGGTGAATACATTGAAGAACTACTTTAAAAGGTTTTAAACGCACTTCAAGCCATGCCCTGTGTTGGAAGCAGAGCTATACAATCCTGGAGGGAGCACCAAGTTATCACGTGTCTCTGGATTGTTCTTCAGGTTGATATTCTTGTCCTTGGGAAAGCGTGGTTTGTTCCCTTGTTTGGCTGAAGCACAGTGTATATGAACTGGCCTTGCTCTTTTCAGTGAATCTGGGGCAGGGGTTCTCCTGCATACCTCTCCCTCTTCTCCTGTTAAATGTTGCAGAAATAACCAGAATTTGCATCACAAGCTAAGTGTCAGGGAAAAAACAGGGCAGGTTTAAGTATTTAACTACTTGGTAGCTCCAACTTTGGAAAATATCATGATGATTCAGACTGCAAATCGGGTCATGATTTGATCAGGTCAAACTTTGATTTCTAATAATGTCATTTAACTAGAAAACGCCTCAAATTTTTTTCCAGATTTCAATTAACATTGGCTTTGTATGGAAAGCTAATACTTAAACACTTTATAAAATTTATATTAAACCTGGACGTTTTCATAACATTTTTGCCATTACTTCAATTCATATATTGCAGATAGGGATGGCATATTTTCTGAGAGAAATTTATAAACAGCCATTTTTAGATTTGCTGGATTTTGCCTCCTACGTGAAATGCATTGTAACGTTCCTACTATTTATTTTGTTAAGTATTCAAAGCAAAATGTAGAAATCTTTGCAACAGATCTTTCTATTTGGCTTTTTATTTAGACTACTAGGAATAGTCTGGAACAGAAATGTAACAGAGACTTGCATGAAAATTATCTTATAAATTGAGAAAACAACATATTTTAGACCAACTGTCTTCAGTTTACTGTGCAATTCTTAGGTCAAAGTTAGTAGTAGTAGTTCTTTGGGAATAAGGAAGAACTACAGAATTTGGTGCAATTACCAATAATGAGTCTTGAACTTAAATAATAAACCGAAATTTCTGAAACAATGGGAATGGTGGACGTAAGTGATGACTGCAATGCCGAAGAAGAAAACAGAAGTCCCTTTGAGGCATAGGCATCAATTTATAGCTACCGTAATTATGTCTAATTTGTTTATTTAAATAAATATTCCAATTTGTGTTTATGTAAATCAGCCCCAGATTCTTCAAGTATGCAGTAAAGCTTTGCTCTCAACTAGAGGCTGATCTAAGGCTGATTTAGAAATTTGGTTGTATAGATAAATACTCCACCATGTTTTTCAAATTATGGAAGTTTTCAAGTTCTATGCCTGCTTAGAATTCCCTAGGCTCTAGCAGTTTCCTTGTGGTTTCTAAGTGGAAAACTTACAGAAATTCAGATTCTTTATCATAATGACAAAGATGCAATTTTTTCTTAAAAATGAATATACAGGGATTTGGAGCATCAGATTTACCTGCAGTGAGGTACATGTTAAATTCTTCCTGAATGTTTTCAGCATCTGCATAAAAATTTTGCCTTTGTTAAACATCTGAAATTCAAAAAGCAAAACAGATAAAGCATCTCAAAAAACTCTGTACTTCTTTAGACTGCTTAGATCTTTCACAGTCTTCCTTGACACTTGTCTCATGGGAGGTAAAGCACCATTTGGAACTAATCTTACAGAAAGGGCTGGAAAAACCCCCACCTTGCCTTGCACTTCAGAAGGCCACAAAATGTGAGAGAGATCATTGGGAGAAAACCAGGTGGAAGAGGAGGAAGAGGCATAATGGTAATACAGCAGTATATCCACCGTGATATATTACATCAAGGAATTTTAATAGCTTCTTACATTTGTTATTTAGACTGACAATGAAAGGCTATTCACTGTAATTCCATAGATCAAAGTAATATGTTATTTGACCACTGTCAGTGAAATTATGGAAGTGTTTTTCAATATTAGAACCTGTAATGTGTGTTGATGAACTTCAACTATTTGGCTAGAATTGTTTTGAAGCATTGTCCTTAGCTTGGGTTCTTCTGGAATAATTAAGGGAGAAAGTGATTTTGAAATTGCTGTTACTGAAATTAGTTGGTTTTGCCAAAATTTGGTATTTTTCATACTTTATTTTGAGAGAATCATGTCCCCTTTGAGAATGTGATGTTTGATAAAACATAATTGTGGAGTTAGTAAGATACTTTTCAAAATATGTCCCATGAAAATCCCCCCAGATTTGACCATTTACCTCTCATGGAAATACTTTCAAGTCTCATGGAATAATTGCTGCTTATTGGCATGTTCATTCATAAGTCATACTGTGTCACAATGCCATAAACAAATGTAATTCTCCTATTAATTGTAATCATCCTAATTTTCTCTCATTTAATTGTAATATAAGTGAGGGAAATTCAGAAACTAGGATTCTTCTATCTTCTTCAACTGACTCTTTGCTAATTCAGCTCTGAATTTGGAGGTTGTGATGGCAAAAGCTCAGGATCATCTACTAAGGATAAGGTGTAATTGCCCTCTGAAAGAGCAGCTGTGAGAATTGCCCTATTCTGTTCTAATCATATATTATTGAAGAAGACTATTGTGAAATGCCAGTTTTAAAAATCTCCATCTAAATGTTAATTCTGAAACCCAGAGATCTAAGGAAAAAACACAGAGCATTTATTGAATGTGAATGATCTACTGAATCCCTGTTTTCATGGATACTGTAAGGAGGTCTTTGCCATGGCTTACCCTAGTGTCTCCCTCTTATTCTCTCTGTTTATAAAATCTTAATACACTTCAAAAAATTTTTTAAATTGCAGTCTCTCTCTTGAATGCTATCTAATTGTAGTCACTCTATTTAATGCTATTATAGCATTATAAAAAAAACCCAAATCACCTTTGATTTTTGCATTTGGTCTGCTAGCATTTTCAGAGAGTAGGAGTAATGGCTTTTAATTTTTGGTGCATACATGCCTGGAGATTGCAAGTTACTTCTTCAAGATTTTGAAAGACTGTAGATAAAAGTGAACTTGTCAGTAGACATGGATGTGTTACAGAGGTAGATGTATAGAAGTTTTAAAAGACAATTTATAGACCTCCCCAAGTCTTTGGACTATAGTGACCTAATCCCATCCTCATTTACACAAATTGAGTGGGAAGGAACAGCGTCTGACATCTGTTTAAATGGGGTCTCTGTTGTGATCCTCCATGAGTTGTGCTCTCCAGTGCAAGATTCCTGGTTGTGGATCTCTGTGTAGTACTCGGCTGCACAACAGCCAGCCTCTGAGAGATGGCCTTCTAGCTCTGACAGACATTGTGATTTTGCCTCCATGTGTTGAAATGCACACGTCCTTTGACTACATTTAAATTACTTATTAGTCAAATAATGAAATGTGCTTAAGCTGGTGAATGAAGCTTCTGCCTTGCTGCTTTCTGACATTATTTACTTTGGGTATCACAGTTGTACAGTGCATTGTCTGTGGATTGAATCGTCTCTTGTATTCCTTGGCTTTCTGGCACACTGCTAGAGGTAAAAGCTGCATTGTTTCTGTGAAACTAGTTTTTCATGAGTATTAACACTATCTTTTCTGAATAACCAATCTTTTGCTGTGTGATGAGTAAGCTGTGTCTTGGACAGAGCACTTAGAAGAAAAAAAACCATGAAAAAATGCTTAACTTTTAAAATTATGTTGTTAAATTAAGTTTCTTTTCCATATATGCTTACTCTTAAGAAGCTACCGCTAATGACACATGGGAGAATGTGTTCTACTTTGACACTTAATACCATAGTTAAAGCATTCATTTAGTCCTGCATTTATTTGAATGTTGTAATCTGTATATTTCTGTAAAGCCTTGATGATGTTAATTATTTTTATTGACATATTGTAAATCTGTTGGGGATTCCAAAGTATTCACAAATGCTTTCTTAGAATCTAGGAAGTTGATAATGAGTGATTTTTGGCTTTTAATGGTCTCTGCAGTGATTATGTAGGGTAAAAATCTGGTCAACACATGATCCGTAAACTTGAAATCCAATCTCCTAGTCCCTTAAAATGACATAGCTCTACAGGACATGATATGACAATATAAAGACTGTATTTCACCTAAGGACAATGTTTTGCTACTTATTAAGTGAATTGCTTTGGCGTGCTTGCTTTGTTGTAAGTTTTATTAATCTAGAAGTTGTTCCTAGTTCTATGCCTGTGGAAAAGTTTGGCCTTTTTTTTTTGGTGTCTCCTAAGCCTTCAAAACTTCCCCGTTGAGTTTTGTATTCTAAGTTTTACCTGGGGTTTAACTTTTATTTTGCATCTTTAGGAGGGCTGAGGGGTTTATATTTCTTTTCTTAGTCCTTTTTTTTTTTTTCAGTGGGAAATGCTTAGTTTTAAATTCTATGTATATATTTCCATATTCAAAATTCTTTCAATCTATTTTGCATGTGCATTTAGCACATTATTTTGACCATTGGTCCAGGTGTTTAAGAATACCTGAGCAAAATGAGGGAAGAATTGAAGGAGGAAAAGGATTGGTACTGGCCACAGAGCTAAGTTAAAAGGCAAATGGTAAAAAGTTTTGAAATAGATACATGTTCTGTCTAGCTGATATAATCACATTTCAATATGAATTTATGCGCACGCAACACTAAATGGCCAAGCAAGACGCCACTGCGGTCAGTTAATTTCTCCCCTGCGCCCCGCCGTTTTGGTTAACGTAGTTCACCAGGAGATGAAAGCAAATTTTTCCTATTAGTACCTAGCTAACTGTAACCTTCTTTCATAGCAGACAAAGTTGCTCATCTTTTTCTTCTTATTCAACATAAGTGACAGTTCAAAATGTTCTGAAATCGTCTTTTCAAAGAGAGAAATATGATGAACAGTCTTCAAAATATGGCTCAAGTCTAAGTCTGCCATAAATAAATGGGGATTTTAGCATGTGCTTGTGAAGTCTTGTTTTGAAAAAGCAGTACAAAAAATGCATTTTTCCATGTGATTTCGGAGCATTGATGTAAGAGAGTCTCTTTTGGATTTAGAAGTGAACCTGACAGCATTTTTCCAGGATTGCATCATATGTTTCACTCACACTTTCACATCCTGTATTAAACCACATGCATGCACGTCAACAAGACAAGATTGTAAAAGGAGTGTGACTGGGGAATTGTTTTCCTGATATTTGATAGGAGTAATTGCGGCCACTGCTGCTTCAAAGCAACTGTGGTTATACTATACTATGTCAACAAAAGTCAGTTTTGCCATGTGGAAACCTAATTACTTCAGAATGATCTGTTAGAAAGCACTTTTGAAATAGTCAGGCCATTTATACAACTCAGTAAAAAATATTTGTGCATGAAGCCTTTCTTAAATAAAAGCTTTCATGTGTTATAGTTTGAACAGTACAGTGACAGTTTTGGAAATATTAAAAAAGTAGACTTCTGTTTAAGAGGTGGTGGGCAAATTTAGTAGGTGATAAGAAAATATGAGTATTTCCCTATGATTTCTGTGATAAACCTAGTAGGGCTATTATTGAATAGAAGAGAGGGTGGGGGGTTTTGCTGTTCTCTTCAGCAAGACCCTTATATTGTGGGAAATGGGATGAAACTTTGATATATTTTAGTGACATCATGCAATGTCAGGGATATTTATCTGTGTAGTATTTGCTCCAGAGAATGTCTTGAAGCTTTTGTGGTCTTTTTGGTCCTTCAGTTATGTAGTTGTTGTTCCCAACAATGTCTTGTTTTCACATGTGGTTGTTTGTCACTTCTGAGCTGTTTAGAACATCTGTTAATCAAACATTTTTTCTGTCACTATGAAACTAGAGAATATCCCAAATTTGCTTAGTTAAGTGTGATGTTCTGTACCTAGACTCTTAGTATTTGCTCTAAGTAGCTCTTACTACTTAAAAATGTGCTTCTAAAAGACACTGTAATCCTTATAACTGCAATGGAATGTTGCAAGTTCCATGAATGTCTAAGCTTCATAGTGAGGCTAGGTTAACTGATGTGTTTAAAAGTCTTATCTGTCAAGGCATAGAATTGTAATTTATGGATAGTCTGTTATGTGTATGAAATTTCGGGTGATTACTGACACATAAACCATCTGTTCTGAATTGCTCTTCTTGAAAGAAATTCTACATTCAGTCACTGCAATATACATAAATCAAAAGATATAAGATATTTAGAACCAGATTTATTAATGTGTTCTTAGTACTGGGGAGCAGCAGTGACCCAAGGGTCACTAGGGGTTTTCTGCATTCTTGCCAGGCATTGCAATGCCTTCCCAATGGCTCCTTAAAAGAGAGGCAGTGCAGGTTCTCTTGTCTGTCTCCTCACTTCTAGCTACTTTTGTACTGCTGAAGGCCTTATGCCACAGAACAGCTCCTGGTCTCCAGGACCAGTGCTGGAGGCTTGCTTGTGCTGCTGGGCTCAGGGCCAAGGAGAGCAGATGGGTTGTGCCCACACTGAGCCCAAGTCTCCACTGATTGCCAGATGGCAGCCACCAGCCATACACACAAGAATTTCTTTTTTGTGTTGTTTGGTTTGGTTTTTTGTTTGGTAGGGGTTCTTTTTGTTGTTCTGGGGTTTTTTGCTGTTCAGTAGTTCTTAGGTAATCTAAGTGGCTTATTACAGACTTCCAGAACAGTGTTTAATATCCTTAGCAGGACTTGAAAGAATATAGGCTATTTATTATGGTTGTGTCAGCACAAAGCAGTTTAAAGGTACAGAATTGTCTGGAGCTGGAGAGCCATGTGGAAGCAAACAAACCCAGTATGATGTCATCAGCCCTTCTGAGCTGTTCCTGGCATTAGAAACAGGGGTTTTTTCCTTGGAGAAGACTCACGAGTTTTCTGCAAAGGCAACTCTGAGAACAAAGTAACACATGAACACTGTGGAAAAATCCAGAGATGAGAACTGAAGAGGGAACTGAGAGGTGACATGATTTGACACTGCAGGTCTGCTCTCACCCAAAAAGTAACTGTAGCCTTATCTCCTTTCCATTCTCTCTGAAGTTCTTATGCAAAAGTCTGCAGGTGCCAGGAATACTGGAGCTATCTTCTTGGCATCTTGTTCCTGTCACAGTGCTGTTCATCCATAATAGATTATCCAGAGTTTGTGCTTTTAATTTGACATAATAAATCAAAACTTACAAAGAGTATAGTAGTGGCAGGTACATTTTATTTGGCCTCCTAATGCTGACTATTAATTCGGTTGATTCAACATCCATGTATCACTTCAGATAATCTGGTCCAAGCAGAGATGATATGGGAAAAGAATTCCATCCTGTTTGATTTTCATGTTGTTAAACCAATTTAGAGCTGCTGGTAATTTGATTCAGTGAGAATATGATCAAGTATGATGTATGTACAGTGGATGTTTTATGTAACTAGTGATACAGTGCTATGAAATGGCACCTCTTTGCACCTACTGACAAGATGGAGTTAATCATAAACTACTGAGTCTTTCTGATTCTACTGAAACACTAAAAACCACAGATTGGTTGTCAAGACCTGAGGGAACCAAAATACCTTAATGGTCATGACCAGCCCTGGGACCCTGACCTGCACTCTCTGCCCATGACTCAGAACCTCCCTTTGACCTCAGCCCCGCTTCTTGCCAGAGCTGCATTGTGAACTGACCATCTCCAGCCTGGCTGCCTGCTGGCTGGGTTTCATGGCTGGGGCCTCATCGTCTGCTGCAGCTCCGAGTCCAGCCTTGTCTTCTGCTATTTCCGACTTGCCTTCCCTGGACAGACTAGACCTGACTCGGCTCTTCCTCCTCTAACAGAGCAATTGTCTAAAGCTCTTGTGTTCCCAGCGCTGCCTTATTTGGGTGCTCTGGGACTGCACCATTGCCAGTGAGGGCTGCCACTGCCTGTGCTGCAGTCACCCTTTGATCCTGGATTATCTTCCCTCATGGAGCGGCCCAACTTGCTGTTCTCTGCCTATTTCCCATTTTGCTTTGTGCCAGTCAAATATCCCTGCCCACACTGCTTGTTCCTCTTCTGCACTGAAAGAGGTAAGGTCGGGTTGAACCTTCTCTTGGAAATTATTTTGAAGAAGGAACTTCTTTAAGGTTTCTGCAATGTTTTGTATAAGATTTTAGTGAAAAATCATGAAACAGAAGTCCTGTTTTGACAACTTTCCTCTGTAGCCTGGACTAGCTGACCTCCTTCCGACAGGCTGCCAGAGACTTCTGTGACTCCTTTTAAAAGAAGTGGGTGTATTTTAAGATTATTAGATTTGTCCAGTTAAAATCTCCTGGGAAAGGGTATAGGGAGAGACAGAGATGGACAAATGCTGCATTACTTCTTCCTAAAGACTGAGTCAATAAGAGGAAATTCAATGTGAGAAACAGTCTACAGGCTGTGTAAGAATTTGCCTTAGGATAGATACTCATTGGTTCTTTGAAGAAATTAGTGTGATATGAAAAGAGAGCTAGCCTAAAAATGTGTCTAGTGCTGACAGCTTTTTATTAACTCTTTTTTTAAGAAAAGGAAAAGAAATCACTGATCTGTGAGGAACTGAGCATTTTTTTCCATTTTATTTTCTTTTTTTTCCCTCTAGAAGAATGGAAAGGGGGCAGAAATAATGTTTAAAAACTTCATTGTGCTCTGATCCATAAGATTGATCCATATCTAGAGCCCCTTGAAAGAATTAACGTTTTATAGTTTTTTTATTTATTCTGGATTAGAGAGTAGCTGGTTTTACTTCCCTGCTTTCTTCTTGCTTTCCCTTCCTTGTTCCAGGATGGTCCGGGAGTGGATTTTTCTTAAAAATACCATGTAAAATTGGTTGGTGTTTTATATAAATTATAGAAAAGTGTTAATATCTCCTTGCAAATAGTTCGAACCATAAGCTAATTTTTCCAAAAGAAGGAAATATAAATTGTGCAATTGGAGTAAGAATCATGGGGGAATGAAAGCTAGATGGTGATTTTAGGAATAGATTTAAATGCATAAATCTGTGAGACATATTTATATGTCTAAGACAATCTGTAAGTCCCCATTGACATATTGATAAGTACAATAGTGTTTATCCCTGCAGTTGTTCTATTTTCAGTTTATTTGGCTTGTTGGGTAGATAGTAGTGAGTAGCTCTGCGCATGTAGATGTATTCTGCCATTACAAAGCTGCTGTCGTATGTATAATATAATATTTAAACTCCTCCTAAGCTGTGTATAATACTGATATTATTATGCTACTAGAAGCTGTTGTAAGGAGAAGCCTACTCCTGTGTCTTTTTTTTTTTTTTCCCCTCTCCCCATTTCCAGTAATTTTAATCTAGGAATGAGTAGAGACACCATATTTTCAGTTTTTCTTAGCTCACTTTTGATTGAGTAACTACTGACTCCAGAACAGAAGTAAACATTTCATAAATCAGCATTGAAAAGCAGCGCACTCAAATCAACATAAAGTCTGAATTCCTCCATGATTTAGAGATTCCTAAAGTTACGTAGCGACAATGTTTCAATTTTTGTCTTCATTTGGCCATGTATTACAGCTGTTTTTCATTTGAGGAAAAGACGCCTTAAGCAAGAGCTAAATGCTAAGGACTTCTTTGTACGTGTCTCAGTAAATGTACCAATGCAAGCAGCAGGGTTGCTGTGGTAATTACTCTGTTTGGTACAGATATTGATGCTGTATCAGTAGCATCCTGTCTGATATTGAAATCATATAAATGGAACTACTCTGGTACAGTGAGAGCCTGCCCTATAGACCTTGACCTTGTACCTACTAGATTTACACTCCTGTGTTGTGCACCGGGGACTTCTGTGTGTTGTTGAATGGGAGACAGTGAGCTTTCTCAAGTGTTTGTAGTCTTTGGGCCTCAAGACCTATTCCTTTACACTATGATTACCTCCTAACTTAGAACTGAAAGTAATTCACCCTTAATTGTGAGAATGTTCAGTTCCTAGTTTAAAGTCTGCCTTTATAATATTTTTTTTTTTAATTCAATGAACTGGAACAAACACTAGATCCAAAACCTGTAGTTACTAATATTCCTAAGAAGTAGTTAACGTTGGTTCAGCTCTCAACTTCATTGTGTGGACTATAATGGTGCTTTTGGAAAGACTTTGTGGTTGAGAACTTCGCGCTGTTAAATTCACTTCTCTTGCTTGGAATTCTTTAATGGCCAAGTAAATAAGTTGGTGGGAGTCACCCATCTATGCAAAACTTGCATAGTGATTTCATAATACTTAAGTATTATGCTAGCATGTAGGATTTAGCTAAATAAAGAACTCCTGTTTTCCAGACCTTACCAGTTCGGAAAATTCCATGCAAAGCCAATGCTCCTTCAGGGTCTTTTTTTGCTCGGGACAACACGGCAAATTTCTTATCCTGGTGCAGAGATGTCGGTGTGGATGATACCTGCCTGTTTGAATCAGAAGGTTTGGGTATGTATTTCTTTATTCTTTATGTAGTAGTTGGTAATTTTAAGTAACTTTTCCTTTGTGTTTAGCCTTGAAAGACAGAAAGGCTTATAATAGATCCTGACTCTAAATCTGACCTGTGGTTGGCTGTGTTAATTCTGCCGCTTGTCTGTAGAATGAACAAATAAAGTACACATCACGTAATGCTCATTTAAGTCAATTTTAAGAGGAACTTAAATGACAGAAAAATCTTGCTGTTCTCTTGCACACAAATGATTTTTCACCCTACACATACTTTTCTGAGCATGGAATGCTGTTCCTTAGTTCAACGTATAAGATGGTGCTTTTCTGTTTTGGGAGAGTAGGATACAAGTGCATGCTCAGTTCTGTCTGCAGACATTTGGCTATTTGTGCAGATTTAATGAATTGCACAGGAGGCAAGAAGATACAAAAATTTTCAGTTTCCTATGCTGACCATTTTTTCCAGCTTGTTCCCTTGTGCAGTTCTGGACAAAAATTATCCAATACTACTGCTTCAGGGTGTTTCATGAAAAGAATTGTACTGCTTAGGAAATCACTGTTCTAATACTACATATTCTTCGTTGTTTTAACTCTTCTCTCTTCAAAGGAAAACTTGTGAATCTTGACTTTGGAGTTTTTCAGCCAAATCTCATTAAATGAAGAGAGTCCAATGTTTGTTATCTGAACTGAGATAAAAGTGTAAAGCAGTCATGGTGACAGACAGACCAGTTTCTATGGAAGACAAATGAACACACTGCGGTGAATGAAGAAGCTTCTTTGTTCTGTTGCTCAAAAAGCCTTTGCCCTGCTGAAGCTCTTACATGTGTTGTGACTGACCTATTCCCATTGTTTTACAGCCTTGCTCTACTTCTATAGTCTAGCACAAATATTTCTGAGCCAATTTGTCTTTTTCATTTCTTTTATCCTGGGAGGTTTTTTAATTACATTATTTTATATGTCTGGGAGAAAATGCTTGGCACAGGACAGATTAGTATCACAAAGGTGACAAACAGTAAGTAGAAGATATGTATTGACTCTAGTTAATTAAATCTTCAAGATTAAATTCTTATTTGATATGGTAAATCATGCGGAAGATGAACAATAATTGTAGTTTCAATGATTTGAAATGAGAAAGAAGTTGGACATTTACCTAGGACCAAGAAGGCAGACCTGCAATGCCTGAGGTAGGCAGAAGAACTTCTGGTTCATGGAATACTTCAAGGTATTTGGATTTTGTGCTGCTATGGTAAGCCCAGCGGTTTGCCATTGTTCCACAAATTTATTGCGCACTTTTAAGAAACTAGATCTTGTTTAGAGATGGAATTGACATAGCTGGAATACTGACATTTCCCGATAAGTTAATTTTCACACATACACAGTGCCTTGCCTGCCATAGTAAAACACAGACAGCAAATACACCTGAAAAGGTGGTGGTCCAAAGGAATTCCTCTGTCAGAAAACGGAAGTGAAATATGACTGAGTGAGCAAACCTGTGCTCTATTTTGTTTGATTAGTGACTGATTTTCTTCCCTGATTAAAAAGTAGGTTCTAATTTTCTTCCCTTATTATATAATATACTAGTAGAAAAGATTTATGGTGCCGGAAATAGGATTAGGACTTGATAATATTTTGACCCATTTTTATGAACTTGAGAAGGAGGTGATAACCATGCCATTAAAGAAAAAGATAGATAAAACCAGTAGCTATTATTCTTCCTCAGTTTAAGCATTAACTCAAAGTTTTTCCTTCATTTGAGATTTTCTTAATGCATTAGAAATAATGATAAATCATAACAGTTGCCAATCTAAAGCTTTTATGTTCCTCTCTCTCCCACAAATCACTTCACCAATGCATAGGAAGCAAAAATTCAGCAAAGGTGAGTAATATCAAAGGTTCTTTTCAAAGTAGTGAGAAATGTGTGGGAATGACATTGAAGTCTTTGCACTGCCTCATTGAATTCTGTGTTTTTTATGATTAATTGTGGTAAAATTATGGTTACAGAGGTAACTGTTTTCTGTATTTTCTTCTGGTTTTCCCCATGACTAATAAATTGGTGTGTAAATTGTTAGTGATAAAGCAGCTTTTTTCTGTCTGTATTGGAGAACCTTATGGTGTCAATGTTCTCAATTGAGTAGATTTTTGTCCTCGTTTTTTTACTCTTATTCTGTCTGCTTTATGGCATGTAAATACTGTGTTATTTAATTAGAGGCACATAGTGATATTTTCTTGATGCTACTGTATCATATAAAACATTCTTGACATCTTTTTCTGGCAAATATGTATTCCAGAATTATAAGAGTGATTTTAAAGATTTACTGCACTGAAATACTTGAACGATGGATTTATGACACTACTGATTTTAAAAAAAAAGTACCAAGTATATTAGAGATCAGCAAAATGAGATCAATACTAGCTAAGATATTAATTGCTATTATTTCTCATTACGTAAAAATACGATCTCATCGTGATGAGTTCAGAAGAAGCCTTTGAAGTCATGCAAGTATAATTGCACACAAATGCATCCAGCACTCCCAACTTTTTAGCACTGAGACTGAAGTGATGTGAAGGTATTCCTCACTGGAATGGAACTGTCTCAAGCAGAGACTAGAGCAGATAGGGGCAGTCCATGCCTGATGAGCATGCAGGTAAGTGATGTTAGTGGGAATCTTGAGTATTCCTAGAGGCTTGCTTCTGCAAAGGGTTAACATTTCAGAGCTGATCCAGACAAGCAGGTGAGCAGACCTATTCATGACATTTTGCTCTTGTCCTTCACTTGTGGACTAATTTAGCAATTTATATAATTATTTAAGGTTAAGCACAGTTTCAAATGCTTTGTTGGATTTGGGCTGTTCAGCTGAGCTAAGCAAGGAAACAAGACTGAAGTCTTCAAAATAAATAGAAGGGAAAATAAATAGAATGAAAAATAGAGGTGCTTGATATACTAGTAGATACAATTATGCTGTCTAACCAGTAGTTACTTTAAATATCATTGAAACAGAACAGTAGAGAGCTCAAAAATTTGAAGACTTGTACTACTAATTTGTTAGTAGTCTATAATATGATATAGTTTGTCTTGCTGAATGTTGTCATGCTTTAACATAGGTTAAAATACAGACAAATTGGAAACACGGTTTCCTGTTAAGATTTTTAACGCAGCAAGAGCTGACTGGTAGCAATTTCTCTCTAAATGCAGAGACATGGCAGGAAAGTCTCCAAGCTGATGCTTTTGCAAAGAAAACGTGGCTGGGGTACCTGTTGTATGAACTGCAGCTCATACATGAACATCTGTAAAAATTATAGCAACACAGTATGGAGGGATAACCTTGAATGCTGCGAAATAGAGGGACACTCTGCATGCTCCCTGCACTCATTGCCAAATTTAGCATGCTTGTCTTTTTTTTAATTTTTAAAGTTAGTGTATTTAAAGGAGAAGGAATTTTGCTAATACCAAAAATTATGATCCAAAATCCAAATTTTGATCATCTGTGCAAATCTTGAGGTACAGTGTCATTGAAGGTACAGTCTTCTTAGATGTATCAGACTATGTAGGACTCTGAACATGATGCGCTAACTCTTTGCAGCGTAAGGATATTAATACTGCCTATAACTCCTCTGTTCCCGTAAGTATACTTTGTAAATTCCCCTGTATAGGTTCTAGGGCAGCAGATTCACACAACTATGGTAATTTTATTTATGGAAGTATTCTATCTGGAGATATTTGTAATTGTGCTCATGCCTGTAGAGTATAATACTCAAAGAAAACTCTTATTGGACAAATAAGAATGGTAAGATTTTCTATGATTGTTTTAGTTAAGTGAACTTAAAGCATAATTTCTGAACTCTTTGTGGTAATGGAGTGTTGTTGGATGATTATAGGATTTGGAACCAATGAATATTCTGCATCTCTTCCATGATAAAGTCTACCCGGCAAGAAAAGGGTTTGCCACCAAGTGTGCCAGCATGCTGATATGTCATTTGTTTGGAGAGTTGTTGAATGCTGTTGATGGTTAATGTTTTGTGCCTGCGTATTCTATGCGCCTGTACACACAGTATGTGACATGGACTTTTTTTGATGCAACTGACCGATCAGAGTTTCATGGACAGGTTTCTCAAATAAAAGCATTTAGTATTTTAATGGAAATAGTAAACTGAAACACAAACACCTCTGATCTCTCTTCTAACATTGTTGATTTAAAGGTTATTTTAAAAAATACTCAAATGTTGTTTGCTTAAAAATATTTTACGCATAGGGGAAAATTATTTTTTTCAATTAATATTTGGTTTACCTGGCTTCAAGATGCAAGTTTTCTCTGTTCTTTTATACTGACACGTCTACATCTTGTACCATCATGTTAAAATTTACATGCAGTTGCATCAGAATAAGATTTTGTCCCATCTTTCACAACTCTTTACTAAACTACTGAACATGTCTGATTTTGAGGACTATAGAAGCATCCTGGACTCTGTGTTGTTACCACTGGATTTTCATGTTAAACTAATGAATGTCAGTAAATTATTAGTGCTTAGATGATCTCTATATTTCTTACAGATTAATTCTTTACTATCCTTAGATCTAGTATGTTTGACACCTTAATTGTTTTGAGACTTCCATAAGGGGATTGAGCTGAAACAGGGCAGGGAGTGTGGGGGAAGCACAAGCGTGTTATAGCATAACTCTGTTGCAGAAGCAAGGGTAAGTTTGGGATAAGTTAAGAGAGTGTTGACAAAGCAATGTTGGGGTTTTTCTTAAGAACAAAAAGCCTTCTGTAGGATCACAATAAAAATTAAAGGAAAAAGTGAGAGACAGTAGGAAGAAGGATCAAAGGACGAACCATTTGGAAAACTTTCCCTAAACTAGTGTGAGTTCTGATGGCACTTTGAAATCTGTGATAATAAATAGTAAGGCACTTTGTAAAACTCTTTGCTTCTAGTGGGCTAAGGAATGCTTTAGAAACAGAAATCATATTTACTTTTTATGATTCAGCTATGCCTGATATTTTAATCTTTAAAGCAAAAAAAAAAAAAAAGGCAGTTCATGTTAGAAGAAAGAGTGACTTCATTAAAAATGGTTTATAAAAGTGTTAGGAGCCAAGATTTGAAACTTGGCGGGAAGGTGTGAGAAGTTTATTTCTGTATTGTGATTGGATAGTCTACTAATTTAAAACAAACACAAAACCACAAGCAAAACAAAAAAGCTGAATGTTTGTTATTGTGAAATCTCGGTTTAAACGTGTTCAGCAAACACATGGACTCCATGTGCTTTGTGTGTTCTGTCTCCTCACAGGAGCACTATCAGGTTCTGATAGTGCTGAAAGCAGAGGTTGTTCTTCCTCTGCTTCTGCTGGTAGCATCCAGGCACTGAGGTAAGGAGCACTGGGGAAGGGACTGGTGAGGATGCAAAAGTGTAGTGAACAGTAGGTAGGAAAGAAATGGAAGTACATGGAAGAAGCACAAAGGTTGAGTGAACAAAAGAGGAAGACCTGTAAAAAGAGAATGGGACAGCAACAAGATGCGAGCAGTGTGAAAAATGTTATTGTTAGATAGAAGCAAGGATAAAAACTTCTAGGAGCTGAAAAAGAGTTATTGTTAACAAAGAGTGGCTGGAGGTAGCATGTTAAGATGCAGGCAATGAGGATAGCAGATAAGAAGCATATAAAGAGATGAGATGAAAAGCAAAAGGGTCTATAACTGTCAGGACACCTGAAATTAGCCAGACTTGTATGCACTATTTCTCTATCTTCCCATTGCATTCTTGTCAAGCAAATGCCATCAGTGAGATTCTCTAGAAAGATGGATATTTCCCTTCATTTTATGCAGGGGATCTGCATACAATAACATTTGTTTGTCTCTGAAGTCCCCAAATACATATGCTGTATAGTCCTCAGGAATGCTAATATTTTCTTGTTAGAAGCACTGTCTTATGAGATGACCTGATGTTTGTTTTTGTGGTTGGTTATTGTCTGCACACGTCTTCATCCTCTAACAATGATTTCACTGTGTCACATTGTTCAGTGTGAAATGCATGAAATGTGTCTAGATTATGTTGAGTCAGATTTGCTAAAAGTCTGTGAATTTTGTTTGGGTGTAGAGCACTGTTTTACTTTTTAAATCAAATTCTCTTCTAGCTATATTTATGGATCTTTTTGCAAATAGTAGTAGTAGAACCTCTCTTTCTCCTCCATTCCAAAGTCATTCAGATGTGCATATGAATGAATTGCAATTGACCCTCTTTGACTTTTCCAAACCCAGTTTATTCTGTTTATGTTTTGGAGGATGCCTTACTTCTTAAAATCAAGTTTTATTTTGGGGCTGTCCCAACCAGTTTAAAACCAAAGTAGCAGAATACACTTCTAGGGTCATGAATGTAACACTTTAAAAATACTGATTACTAGTAAAGGTAAATATTTAATGAAATTATTATGTTGTGGGAAGGAAGAATATTGAAAATAGCTGAATGTCCAAGTGTTCATCATTTATATTCTTAGTAACAGATGGCTGAAGAATAAATATATCTTTCCTAGTGCAGTGCCTGTTTAGTTCTCATGCTGTGCAGTTTCACTTCGGGAAATATATTTGGATGAGATTAGAGGACAAATGCATGCCTCTCAAAGGGCTATGCAGACACTAGGAAAAGATTTTGGGGTCAGCATTCAACTCACACCACTTACACTTATTCATGTCAGTGGAGCTGCAAGTTGAAGTCACAGAAGCTGAAGGTCTGCCCCAGGGCTTTAGTTACCTAGAGATGTTTAAGTCTGTGGATTTCTGGTTTGGATCTCATACGTACATAGAACAAAGTAATTACTTTCAGAGCTTTAACTAGACATTAAAATATCATTTTCAGGAATGGTATTTTTTCTTCATGCATTTGAGTTTGGTGTGTCTTTAGATTACCAAAAGTTTATGTAGCTGATGTCTTGACCTTAACTCATTAAAAACAAATTTATTTTGATGCTGTTCAGTTTTTTTCTGATTTATACAAATAGTCACACAATTACTTCTTGGTGTCAATTCAATCTGAAGTGTAAGGTGCAAATTTTTTGATTATTGGGGAAATTTTTGAGACTTGATTTTTGCCCACAACATGAGGGCTTTACTCCAATAGGTATTTCTGAAGAGTAGATTACAATGTACTCTTAATTACTTTTTTCACTTTTCTACTCTTTTTCCTTTCTTCTTCTTGGAGTTTTGGGGAGCCGATCATGCAAACAGCCACAGACTTTTCTTCATTTATTGATTTTGGATATTGCTTATATGCTTTGCTAAACTTCTTTACAGAACATTACCTATTCTGCGTCTTGGGGGAAAAAATGTATCGGTTTATGGTGGTATTTCATAATAGTTATAATTTGCCCCCGAAGGCAAGGGTAACTGAGGTTCTTGCTAATAGATTCCTTTGGGCAGATGGGAGTGAAACCACACTGGATGGCTAGTGTGTTTATATATAAAAATACGGCAGGTTTATTTTAGATCAGTTTGCAATGGAAAGGAGGTATGTAGCCATTTTGGTTATTACCATCTCTAGAAATGCAACAATATAAAAGTATGAAGATATCACTTAAGAAAATTATAGGGGGGAAAGAGAGAAAGGATAAGAATAGAGAGTGGAGTGAGACTTAATTGTTGCAATTTCAGTGTCTCTTGTTTGAAGTGATGGTCATAGTCTTGATCGGTCGAGGGTGGGGGAAGCCCACAAAACACCAGGTTTGACGGGTTAGTATACAGTCAGGTTCAGGTAAGAACATCCAGGGTACCTCCCCTGGGGCAAGGGTTTTGCATGGTCTGTTGCAACCCTGTGGATCATGTGCAGTCCTCNACACCTAAGGCATGACAGGTGCCTCTCGCATCAGTGTAGCTGAACCAGTTATGCCCCATCAGAAGGGATGTATACCTTCAGGCCTATGTGGAAGTGTGAGTGTCCCAATACCTTCCACGGAGGGGAGTTTTACACCTGAGCCAGTTATGTAAGGGAAGATATTGCCGTGATAAAAAGCACTATTCCACTTTGCAGAATCTGCTTCTTATGAGCCTTTTCCCTCATTTGGCTCAAAACCCAGCTTGTTGCTAAACAGAAGTTGGTTTGTCGTGGTCATCCTCTGGTGGTGGCTGGCTGCACACCCACTCTGTGCCTGGGCTGCTTTTATAGAGTTCAGATATTTCACCACCACACACCCAAAAACTCCTCCTCTCCTTCGGTTAGGGAGTGCAAACCTGGCCTCGGCAAACCATCTGCTGCTTTTGCAAGTGGATGATTTGGACATCAACCCTTAACATTTCAGTCTCTCACAGTATTGAGAAGATCGTGCTGTGTCACAGCTACTTCTGAATCGCGAAAAAAACTATTCTCTGTGGAATCCAGGCATGCAGACTTGCATGGATGTGTGTATGTATAAAAAAGAAACTCTTTTTTATCTGTCTGGGATTTTCATACTGTGAAGAACTGATTCCTAAAGCATTCTAGTTTCATATTTGCTTTAAGAGTAGATGTAAAAAAAATTCAGGACCAAATTTATAGTGAGGTATATCTTTGTTAATGCAACTTTATTATTTTTTTAATTTAAATTGGCTAAGAAAAATAGTGATCTAAAGGATATGAATTCTCTTAGTTTGTAGTAAGAAAAGTATCACTCTAATGTTACTATTTTTGACATTCTACTAATTAAAGTGTTCTGCCAGATCTCTTGATAATTTTTAAATAGTTATGCACTGCTTGCAGATTACCAATTACGTCAAATAATTATTCAGTGATTTAGATAACTAAATGGAATTTCTGAACTGTCTGCACTCTGAGAACCACTCATCAATCCCATCCTTTTTATTCCAGTAAAACCCCACTGCAAGCCAAAGAAAACAAACTTTTATCAGTCAAGAGTTACAGATGTTGATGATTAGGTTCCATTCCATCACTAAGATCTTTAAAATAGCTTTTATTTATCAATGTTTTCCATCTTCATTTTGCTTTTCTAGTACTCCACAAGCAGCCAAGAGAAGTGTGCCTTTGTTTGCTGGAACTCGGAAGAATTGCAGCAAGGTAGGTGAAAATATTTATAGACTGATGAAATATTTGCATTCTTGACAGCAGCGGCTATTGACAGACATATTAAATCAGCACATCTCAAGCTAACTTTTGTGCTCATTAGGTTCAAAGAGAATGTTTGTCTTGATCTCACTCTTGAGGGCAGTTGTTAACAAATATTACAAAATCTGTACCTCAATGAAGATATTTGTTGGCTATCCTTGTATTAGGAGAAGGAAGGGTTTGAGAATTTGTTTTTCTCTAAAGCTTTGAGCCGTTTCTCCTTCTAAAGTCAGATCTCTTTATAAACAACTGCGATTTAATTAGGTTTACTGGTAATAAATTGATCTTCACATGACCTAAATCTGACCAAGATGATTCTAGCCATGCTGGACCTTCAGTACGTTGTTATGTTATCTTTGACATCAAGACAAAGACTTTTGCTAAACAATCAAAATTAATGTAACTAGAATGTGATTTTTCCCCCTTTTTGCTGATGCAGATTTAACCAGCAGAGTGCATAAGATTTACTAAAAAATACGTGAGCAGTAGTGCTGCTGCCCAGTCTTACATGTAAATTGCGGTTGCATTCATCCACGTGTGTCAAATTGGAGTACCTTGCTATTCAGATAGTTTCATTAATTTCAGAAGAATTCCTTGTGGTGACAATCAATATGAAGGAGACCCCTGTTTATTCCAAGCTTAAGAACTAGTATTGGCCATGTTAAAATTGCATCATGTGTATTCATATTTTGTGTATGAACTCACATGGAAAACTAGAAATCTGTCTCATGGTCAAGTTTCAGAAAAACCCTTGTTGTCAGTAGAAGCTTGCATAGGAATAGCAATGACCAAAAAAATAGTTGATTTCAGATTTTCAATTATTTTGTTATCTCCAAAACTTGGGTTAAAAAGGCAAATTATTTTAACTCCCCACAAAGAAGAATGTATTTTGATTTGCAGGTGCATAATGAAATTGATTTTAATGAATCTTAATTTACCTGAGCAAACAAACTGTGCTTTCAAGACCAGCTCGGAGACAGACCCTATGCCTGGGGCATATCTGTCTGGAGTATCTGCCCCGGTTGGTTACTTGAGAGTATCCAACTTCCTCAGGGAATGCATGTGAGTGGTTAGGCAGTGTTGGATTCTGCTAAAGTTGGTTGAGTTAGATTAATTTCATTTTTCAGTGAGATTTGATGTCTCAATAGATCTACAAGAAAATGAAAATAGAATCTTATCCTTTATATTTGTCTTAAGCGTCCATGTCTCAGATGCTTTCTGTTCCAGACATGAAAAGAAATACTGAACAAGTAAATAAGCCATGTTTTCATTTATTATGCATGCCTATCCATTTACCCTTAAAATATTTGTATTTTGTTTATTTTCTATTACCATATATCATTAATGATTATTTTATATATTGTGTTTATGTTTCTGTATTTATGTTTCTTTATTTTAATTTTATTTATAGCTTAGGTGTCAAATAACGTGTCTGTCTATTTTTTCCTGCTCTAGTGTCTCTTCAAAAACAAACAACCTCCCATTTATAATCTTGTATGCTTCCAAGGTACACAAAAACGGAACTAGAACGTCAGGTTAATACAATCGAAAACCAGATATGTGATGCCAGTTTTGCCTGAGCTGTGGCAAACTAGAGCTATATGGGAAAGGAGAATTGATAATTGCCTTCATTAAGTGTAGGAAAGAGCACATTAAAGTGACACCGGTGTGCTGCTTTAAACAGGAGAGAAGTCAGATGTATGCTTTGTAAAGCAAACCGGGTCTGTTGGCAGTCTTAGGGATCTGCTTTCCAGAACAGGAGCTGCAGAGATCTTTGAAAATGTGCCTCAGTCTGTTTTTAAAGAATGAAAAGAGTAAGAGACACTGAGTAATTTTAGAAGCAGAAAGATATGTTCAAAGTGGCTTACTCATCACAAGGACTCAGCTTTTGGCACACTTTGCCCAGCTAGATTACCATTCATCTTCAGGGTCTGTAACTCCCGTAAGTCAACCTAAGCTTTTTTATCTAATGTAAATAGGCTTGTGATTGAGGCACAAGTGAGGAAGAATGAGAAGTGCTTGAGGAGGAGGTAAATCGAGCTCTGTTCTGCTGAACTTGAACTTGTATTCAACAGATACTCTGTGGAGGAGGGGAGACAGATAATTTACCTTTGCTGTAGTAATGCTTTTAGCATGTTATCTCATAGTGTCCTCTTAGCCAAATAAGAGACAGACGGACTTGATGGATGGACTGCACAGTGAGTGGGAAACTGGTGTGACCACTTGGCTCAAAGAGTGGCAGTTCAAAGATACTAATAAAAATACAATTGCCTGATAAATTATCCTGAATTTCAGTTGTTTATGAAAACAAAATTTGAGATCATCTGTGAAACTTTAATAGTTAAAATGAGCCCTTGTGTCACTGACAGATATTATGTGGCTGCAGTGAGAAGATTTATGAGAGAGAGAGAGAAGCGTCCTACAGGATGGAATTGACACTGACAATGCACAGGACTATTGCAGTGGGTTGCACAGGTCTAACATTCTCCCTAAGTATATGAAAGTCAAAGATGATACAATGGAAAACAGCTGAATTATCTTTTTTGCACAAAGAATGAAGTTCTTGGGTTACTGTTAAACTCTGGGGGGTTAAACAACCGTCACGGGTCTTTTGGAATTACCGTAGAGCATCTTCAAGGTCTTTCTGCTATTGTATTCAATTTTACCGTGATAAAAATGGACAGTGGTGCTCTAAGAAGTCTACCAGAGATCATGTTACAGTCCAATGCTGCTTCATGTGTAGTTGTGAGAAGCCAGGCTAGAAAGGAGCAGAAAAGGAAATGCTCAGCATACCTGCCTAAAGAGAATTTGCACCTTTACCCCTCTCAGAAAAGATGTGGATTTACAATTTCAGCTTTCCAGCAACTTTGCTTCAGGTTGATACAGCATGTGGAAAAAAATGTGGGTGTTTTTGTTCATTGATTTTATTTTTCAGCTTTTCACCAGAGGAATTCAGAATACTGGAAGTACAGGAAACTTTAAAAATCTATCACAAAGACAAAATGTAGAAATTATGAAAAGTAGTAGAAGCAAAGAAGCAACATTTCTTACAGTGGAAGAGTTTTATTTGATGAGTAAGGCTGTATACAGGAGTAGGCTTAAAGCTCAGTGGGAATGCAATAATTTACAGCCTGTCAGCATCTGCAGACAGACAGGAAGTAAACAGATTGTATTTAAGTGCTTGCTTCAATGTTGGCTGACTTTTCATTAGGCAGACTGCACCAGTTAGAAGCCAATACAAGCACAGATTTGATTCTTGGTTTACTTTCTATTAATTTACTAGGCTGTAGTATGACTAAATTAAATGTTATCAGAAAAACGCAAAAGCTAGTATATGCACTTAAATCTTTTTTCTGTACACTTTCAACATTATTATGGTATTTAGCTCAAATTTTCATGACATATATTTGTTACTGCTCAGTATTTTAGTGTCCAGATCTTTATCTAGACAAGTCAGTATAGTTCTGCATCTGGACTATTGACTTTTCTGCTACAGAAGAAAATATGGTTTCATTTGTGCAAGTAGTTTGCTATGAGAAGCCTACCTGGCATGATAACTTTTCCAAGCTGAAGTCACTCTCTGAAAAAGGAACTCTATCTGTTTTTCTGGTATTTGTTCAGTGTTGGCAGATTAAAAAAACACGAAAAAACAGAAGGGGATAATTAGGAAAATAGGATGCACTTTTAGACTTCTGACTTCTGTCCAAGCTCAGCTGCTTTCTGTGAGATACTGACTTGCCATAAAGTTTTCAAAAGATCTTTCAAAAAGAACCTTGCTCTTCAAGTGCTCTATTTTGAGTTTGTCGATGCTGAAGTTGCATGTAATTTGTTCTAGCTGGAGCTACAAGTGTGTTGCCGCTGTAAACAGAGATCTGAAGACTGTCTGTCAAAAATTAATTAGTAAACACACTAACCACTTCTGAAGAGTAGTGGCCATGCCTCAGTTTACTTATCTATAAATTCAGTACAATAGCTGAGACCAGGAAAAGCCTTAATCCCTTTTCATTTGGATTTCTTTGAAAAATACTAACACAAAATAGAAGTTGTCAAATAATTTGAAAAGATGCTGTTTGGAAAGAAAAAAATAAAGTAAGTGCAAATGTACTGAACTTGACTCTGTCCTGCATGGTATAGCAATTTTTGAGGTCATGTTGTTCATAAATTATTCACCAANNATGTTATCAGACAGAGAAGTTGAAAAAATACCTGTATTTCCTGTAAATTTTATTAACTGAGAGTCTGCACCTAAATTAATTTTTTCTATTAATTTGAAATGATGGCAGTAATGGTTGGTATATTTTGTACATGTTTATTAATGTGCGTATCATTCTGCTATTGCACAGAAAGTAGAAATTCTTTCCACTGTTTTGTTTTAAAATACATAAT
>VZTA01014699.1:0-43187 GCA_013398855.1 Mohoua ochrocephala
CTTTATGAGGACTACCTCTGCAGCTCTGAGGCGAGCTATGCCCTGGTGCCCCCAAACCAGCAAATGGCACCTCTCATTGCCGCTCTGAGTAGTGCTTGCTCACAGCTGCAAATCTGTTTTCTTATTCTTTCTTTTACACTCAAGTAAGTTCTGCAGTGACAAGAAAGAGGCCAATTTTGGTTAAAAGCATATCTAGTTCAACAGAAAACCTGGCAAACAGGGAGAAAGGAAATTATACAATTGAAAGCAATCAGAAAATTCTTTTGATGGGTGATTACCATCAGATTGCAATGTTTCTACATGGATCCACAGAGCTTGGTATGAGCCCAGCTGCAATTTGACATTTTTATAAGATCATCACTCTGCATAAAAAAGCAGCTTATGAATGACATGATTTTTTGTAGTATGTTGAGGAAGAAGGAGAATTGGAGACCAGGTATTTTCAGTCACTGAACACAATGGGTCTCCAGCTCAGCCAGAGCTGTCAGCTGAAATTATACCATTTTTTCTTTAAAGTTAGCATGTCAGAATGTCTACTGGCTCCAGTTTCTAAAGCTAGGATTCATTAGTATATCAATTACTAACCTTGAACAAGGTAGCCCTTTAACCACAGAAAACCCATCTGTGGGGTGAATAGGTTAAATAAAATCTCTCTCTGCCCACTGGCTTCGAGTAGGGCTGGTACTTCCCTTCTATCATGGTCTCTGCCCACAATTTTTCAATCAGACACTGAATTGCAACAAATTGGGCATCAGTCTCTTTTGGTCTTTAGTGAAATCACCTTCCTGTCATGTCTGAAACTGGGATATTGATCTGGTTTCTGACATGCCCTGATCCTTTAAGGAGTCTAATTGTCATTGCAGCTACAGATTCTTGCTGCTCCCATCACCCCACCCTTCCTCTCCCTACATCCACCACTCTTAAGTCATTTTCTGGGAAAATGAAATACTGGTTAACTCAGTGTGCAACTGCTAGGGTAAGGCACGTAGGCAATACCTTGTGCTAAACTATGGCAAATAGCATGTTCAAATTAAATAACATAAAGACTTAATTGGGTATATATGAGGTTTTGTGGTACATATTTAAGGAGAGGAAATCACAATTTCAAAATCACATTTTAAAAATTGGTGATTATGGAAAAAAATTGTGGTGTTACAGTTAGAAAGCATCTCAATATACAATCCAGCCCACATTAATAGTTTGTGAAACTGTAAAGGGAGGAATCATAAGTGAAATGAATTTTCCATGCATTTGACAATAGTGGGATTGAAACTGGACTACTACCATAACTTCTTTCTGATACTCCCTTTTTAAAAAGTTTAAAATTTTTGAAGCTCATAAATCACCAGCCATGCATATAATTGGAAAGCTGATAGAAGTCGTTCCATCAATACACTCAGGGTGGAGTTCAATCACCATGTGGGGTGCCTGAAATTCAGATGTCGGTGTGTGGCCATCCCCTTAACAACCCTTTACACCGCAGCCATTTCGAGATTCCCCAAACTGCATTGTCTCAGCAAAGGCAGCTGAGCCTCACCTGGGTGTCCAGGGTCCCTTCATTTTGATGGAGAGAGAAGGCCACAGTAAAAGCAAGCAGACAAAGGCTTAATCAAGGCAAATTAAAGTAACAAATGATAGAGACCTTTCTGATGAATGTGATTACCCATTAAGCAGCAAGTGTAAATCAAAACAGCAAAGTTTGTGTCAGATATTTTGTATTTTGGTCACTTCAAATCAAGACTGGATTTTACCAAACAGAAACTTTGGAATAATTTTACATGGCTGCAGTCAAGTGTAGCTTTGGTTTTGACGAGGCATTGGAGAGGTATCGTTTTTACAAAAAAAATAGAAAAACAAGAGAGGCAAATTAGGTGACGAGAGAAAAACATCTTTCTCTACATTAGGGTCCCATTTCCTCAACTCAGAAATGTATTTAACCCTCACATGGAGGATACAGAGAAATTAATCAAATTTCTTTTGCTGTGAGAGAACAATATGATGGCAATATGGACAAGGAAGCTAATTTTAATCTTTGAACTTAGTTTTATTTTATTTTTTTCTCTTCTAAGTTTGTTTTGTGTATTTCTCACTTACATTCCATTATATTGACTTTGATGCTGCTCTTTGTGATTCCTGGACAAGCTTTAGTCTCTGGCAAAAGTGCTCAAAACATTGGCGTTTCCTCTGTGCTCATCACTGTTTCTGATCCTTTCCTCTCCCTTTTTCAAAAATTCTTGTTTTATTCACAGCTGTGGAAAAGGATGGAAGGGAAACCGTTGCCACATAAGGGCTAAGCCTCTTCAGCCTCCCACTTCAAGTCTCCTACAAAATGGTAGGTCTGTAGAAAGAAATATCTTTCAATTCATTCTTTGAGTCTTTCATGTTACTTATTTCTGTCTTTGATTGCTCTGATTTTGCAGATATTTGGATTGGATTGGGTATCGGTTTCTTACTGATTAAAATTACAGCTGCTGCCTTGTATTTTCTTTTGAAGAAGAAAGTGCCAGAAATGTAAGTGAAACTTTTATTTTGCGTATAGCAGGCACAAATGTGGCACAGAGCAATGGCCAACTGCCCGGTCTCATTGGTTTCAACTTTTAAATCTCCCCACAATCTGCCTTCACATGCAACACCAAGCAGAAAACGTAGCTTTGCAACAAAAGCTGACCTTAGTGGACCCCGGTCTGGAAACAATGAGCAATGGCATGATTGCCTAGAATGTTTTGATTGTAGAATTGTATGAGTATTCCCAAATTATAAAATTCAGAGGTTTTTAGGATATGCCTTAAAATGACAATTCACTATTTCAGAGATATGTTTACAAGCCCTTCCTGTCATTCCTCTGATACTCTCTGCTTTTTCTCTCCTCCCTGATTTAAGATTTTTTTTCTGTTTACTTTCCTCTAACTTCTGTATTGCTTCTCTGCCCATCTCTTAACTGATTCTGCTAGATTCTTCTCTGTCAGCAAGTACCTAGTACTGTCCCTTCCTCCCCTTCAGCAACTCCTGTTGTGCATTTCCTTGTCCATTTTTGCGTTGTTAGATTTTCCTCACCCTTCATTTTCTTCTCCAGAATTCATCTTCAAAGCTGTCTCTTTTCCTTTAAACTTGTTCTCTGCTATAGACTTTCCTCTCTTTGGGGATGTTGTTATCTCCCAGAGTATCTCCTAAACTGTGCAGACTCCTGTCCTGACATTATTGCTGCTGACATGTCTCCTATCTCTGCATGCTCCCCTGACAGGTAGAGCTGTCTATGGACACAGAAGCAAAATGTTGAAGCAGGAACCTTTATTGGTTGTGCCTCTGTTAATTGAGTGCATCGCTTCACCTGCTTTCCTTACACCTCCTTCCTCTTCTTTAGAGCAGGAATAACATTCCCTTATTTGATTTCATGGGGCTTTAAGATTTAATTCATTCTCATTAATACAACCTGTTAAGGCACACATATGGAAAAGCACTTCAGAAGTGCAAGATTACTTGTACTGTAAGAGCTGCTGGATTTTTTTTTTCCCATTATTTCAATAATTATCTTTGAAAAAAAAGGTTTAATTTCTCAAAACATGTTTGATGGTGTTTTAATTAAAAAATATTGTTGTTTCTTACACTACTTCTCCTGTGCTCTCAGCACTCCCTCCTACCTTTTTCTTTCGTAAGTGTCTGCTTAAAGGTTACTGCACTGCCATTCACATCTCTTTTACCCATATGTCTGTATTTAAGAAATATTTTTTCTTCTCTTGTAATTATATATGCTAAAAAAAAAGCAGTCTTTTTTGTACCCTGTTGCAATATGATGCTATGCAATATGGTCCTATTAGGTATGTATTAAAACAGGGATGAATGAGGATCTTGTTAGTATGGCTCTAAGAATATACCACAGCCCTGATATGCAGAGAATCAGAGCTGTGAAAGAGAGGGTTAGACAAGCTTACAGGACAAAGCTTCATGTCTTGATTGTTTTCATTGGTGCTTCCAAAAAGGTAAGTTATGATGATGGACATTTTTGTGATTACAAGTTTTGTCTATTAGAAACTGAGATTGCCAAATCATTTTGCCCACACTACAAATAAAAATTTTTATTTTCCTTGTTTTTAGTCACAGTTGACCCAACATGTAAGTTAAAATGCTTTTTACAGGCATCTTGCTAAGAAATAGTCCAGCTAATAAATGGCAATTTGTTTGAAATTGTGAAAACAATGAAATCTGAAACTTTGAATTTGAGAAGATAAGCTCATCCAGGCAGTTTATCTCTTCCTCTTCAACTGCATAGTGACTGCCATGATTTGGTATACAAAAATCACAGCTGGAAACATAGTTGTAAATTTAGGCAAGTTATTCCTGAACTGCTTAATCAGTAATCAGAAGTGACAAGTCAAAATGCAGCCAATGTTATTGTACTGAAGTTTAGATCTTTAGGATAAGGCTTTATAATAAGAAGTGACTTGTGTTTTCAAAAGTCTGTAAAATGTACAATGTGACAGCACCACACAGAGGCATGAGATTTTACTCCTGATTTTTTTTTTAAGGGATTTGATGAATGAGAGGAATTTAGTTGCACATAAATGATACTTTCCTACAGTTAATTTTCACTTGTGTCTGCTTTTAGCCCTCCTGACCCATGTAGTTTTCTTAAAGTCATTAGGCACTAGAGTCACTCTAGGGAAGCTTTCTCACACTTGAAGCCATATTTACTACCTTTTGATAAATTCTTTTCCTAGCTATTTTTATGTCATTTCTATTAGTGTCCCCTTGTTCTACTAGTATAGACCCACTCATGCAGGCATTGGCAGGTGGTTTTCCAGAGGCACATTAGGAGTTGGAGGTGCTAGCTCTCATGGCATCTTAAAGTGGTGTACAGGTCCATCTAAGTCTCAATGGAAATAGTACAGGAATGTGCACAAGAGCTGGAGAAATTTAAGAGTGCAATAGAACTCTTTTTTTTTTAATCAGAAAAACAGGTGGGAGGCAGTAGGGGTAGGCTGGGGACCCCTCAGGCAATTGCCAGCTAGAAATTTGTCACTAACAGCAGTGAGAACTTAATTTACATTTGTCCCTCCTCTTCTTCTCTAGAAACATTAATAGTGCCTTAACCCTTCCTTTCCACCCAGAAAGGATGCCCTGCTTCCCCTTTGCTCTCTCCTCTTCCTTCTCCTTTGCAGAATTTAATTTCTGATCTGCAGGCTTTAAATGCTCCCGTTACTGAGTGGGAGTTACTGGAAGTCATCATGTAAGTTTCCTTCCTGATGGACAAAAGCAGCCTTACATGGCTTGGCAGCAGCGTACTTCATTACCATGACAGCATTCAGATATGCCAGATACTTCCCAGTCCCCAGCTGGGGATATGTGAAACTTTTGTACAGAAACCCCAAATCAGGGAAGCTTATGAGTTTCTCTCATTCCTGTTTGCACTATAGAGATGGTGTTTCCTAATCCAGCAGGGAAGGCTGCCAGTTACTCCACTCCATCAGTGACATCTGTCCTTATTGACCAAACAAAAGCAAAACTTCGTTTTAGCTTCCTTTTTGTTGCAGCTGCCTTCTAATAGCTTCGTTGTAATTTGAAATGTGAGAGTATGAAAAGTAACTTTCTGCCCAGCCAAGCAATGCCTTTTTGCTATTGCCTCCAAAGCAGTCAACGTCCCTGGTCCTTTCAGTGTTTCTTTCCTGTTCTTGATCTGTGACATCAGCTACAAGGCCAATGTACCACAGCTCTTATCAGACCTGTCAATCTTAATGAACACAGTACATTAAATTTTCCAAAGCATATCAGCAATGTATCTTGTCACACAAGCAAAAGAGTGAAAAACTGAGGTGTTCCAAGAAAGTATTTTAAAATGAGAGAAAATCATGGGAAGAAAGGGCCCACAGAGGCCATTTTCCCTCCTGCCACATCACAGACTCAATTGTGTCACTCCTGAGTTCGCATTTAAAAACCTCTATCAATATGAATTTGATGGCATCCTCAGGTTATATTGGTACCTTGGGTAGACAGAAGTTTACAGTTAGAAAGTTATTTTCTATGGGTTGATATGCCTGTTTATGATTTCATTCCTATTCACTATGGACAATAACTGATCATTCCCATCCTCCATGTAGAAAGCTTTTTCTGTTCTTGAAGGCAGTTGTCATGCCTCCTTACAGGCTGCTGTTTTCAGGCTAAACAAGCTCAGTGCTTTTGCCTTTCTCCATAGTTAAGGTTTACTTATAATTATGATGATTCCCAGTTTCTCTTGCCAGACTTTCTGCAATTAGACCATACCCTTTTGGAGGTCTGGTGCGGAGGAATGGGTGGTGTATTCCAAGGGAAGGTCTCCAAACAGATCTGAAGGGCTGCCAGAGGTCATTGCTGGTTGTGCCTCTGTTTCTATATTCCCAAAGTGATAAACAGAACGACAGTATAATGACATTTATTGAATCATTTTCAGCTTGTGAACTGGAACAGCGACAGATACAGTTCATGTATAATGGGAGAAAAATGCGCAGTTTTATGGGAAAAAGTAACCCAAAATTTGGAAGGATCAGCCATAACTGTTGTTTGAGAATTGGTGTATGAGTCTAATGCTGCTAGCCAAATCCATTCATTCTTCTCTAGAATATTTTTGTTCTGAAGGATGAGTACTGTAGTCAGAAGTCTTCAGTTTTTCTGAGATGTACTTCTCATGACCACCACACATAGGAATGACTGCATAGAAACAGGAGGAAACATGCTAAAACAGAGCCAATCTCTGTAACCTTCAAGACCACTAAGACAAAAGTTGCAAAGGACTGATTTAAAAAAAAAAAATCCCTAAAGTGACTCAAAAGGTACAAAGTACAGACTTAGGAAACCCAGACAGCATATTAACAGTTAAATCAAACATCCAAGTGACTTGCACATTGTTTTAGCTTTTGGAAAGTCTTCTCTCCTTGTATCAGGCCTCCTATTTCTTTTATGGGATGTGCAAAATACAGCCTACTTCAGCAAACTTAAATTTAGTTGAAAAGATTTTAAATATGCTTCAGAAATTAAGATCTTGAGTTTTAGTTTCTGTTTAGAACTGAAGCTTTAGCACATCTGTAAAAATTCTTTTAAGGGATTATTTTAATTAGTATCTCAATTGTAATTAAATCTTTGTTCCAGTAGGATTTTGTCATTGTTGTTATGGACCAGATGATAAGTATTCCTCCAGTACTGTATTTTGAGAAAATCTGTGTCCTGTATAAAAGATTTGGTTTTTCTTTGAAAGGTACATTGAAAAGTACAAAATTATGAGCTCTTGCATCCAAAACAAAAGAAATCTAGATATTTAATTTTCCATTAATAAGAATGATCATACTCCGCAGTCCATTTATACACTGGTGGGTATTTTGTGGAGCATACAACTTCTTCCTGTCTTTCTGAAATTGTAGTGGAGAAACCTCTGACAAGGCAGTAGTTTTTGCTACTAAAGAATGCAAATGAGCTTAACAAAGCTATGCCCTATGTTACCTCAACCCAAGATGATTAATCCTCCCCTTTCCTATTGTGGTATTTCTGGTTATGCTAGAAAACCTAGTTCTCTCTAAACTACCTTGCACACTTATTTGAGTATTTTTTACTTTTTTCACTGCAGTTACCACCCCATCCAATTGATAGATTCCAGCACTTGTATAAACGTGATTAAGTTTTCACTTGCATATTCTTTAAGGTCTTTTAAGTAATTTGAAAATATTTCAGAAATTTTAAGGATGACTATTGATATCCCTTAGAAAGAATTACTTGCTGCATTCACAAACAGGGGTAAAAATATATATGTTTGTATAAACATATTCATATGTATACATGTGTTTATATATGTTGTATGTGTGTGCAACACAAGTTACATGTAAGTTAATATATTCAAGGTGACTTTCAAAGCCCTGCTTTGGCAAAAATGTTCTTAAGAACTGGGGAGAACTTAAGAAGGCTCATTTTCCACCTAAGTTTGTGGTGCATAAATTCAAGCAGTGCCCATATTTTGGGCCATAAAATTCCCATTATCCCTAAGATTAGGTGACCAATACATGTGCTTTTCATGATTCAGATCTAGAGTTGGGGGGCACCTGAAATCTGCTGGATTCAATTTTAATGCTTGAGACATAGACAGGACTGATTTCAGCACTAAGCACAGCAGCCACAAACACGCTGTTAAAGAACTTGGCCAGCACTGGTTTTGGTGCCCACAGTTTGGCACAGTATCCTTCTGGTTAGTTATCCTCCTTGTAGAGGAAGCTGGAGATCTGTGTTCAGCACCCTCCTGCCCTCAAGACAGACCTAAGTACTCAGCACGTTCTTGCCCAAATGAGCTGTACATAGGTCTCACACGAACTGCTTCAGTTTAATGAAGGAGTGGGTGATGAAAGAGAATCGGACTTGTCCCTATCCTTGCCGTTTGTTACTGGCACAGTAAGGGTGGTTCACACTGAGAGTTGTGTGACTTGGGTTGCCCTTTGGAAGTGTCTCAACTGACTGTTAGCAGAACTGATTTGCTTAATTCTACATCATGCTTTTAGTCCCTACAGTTGGTTTGTGATGTCTAAATGAGATACCAAAATTAAGGCATGCAAGTCTGGCTCTTTGGGCACTAGTTTCGAAGCAGAGCCAAACTCCTTGAAAACTTATGAGTTTGCTTCTGGTCTCCGATTTTGTGAGCCAT
Source organism: Mohoua ochrocephala (assembly GCA_013398855.1). Taxonomy (NCBI): domain Eukaryota; kingdom Metazoa; phylum Chordata; class Aves; order Passeriformes; family Acanthizidae; genus Mohoua; species Mohoua ochrocephala. The sequence continues at coordinate 8,651 of VZTA01014699.1, forward strand.
GCTTTCATTTTAGAGTAAAAAACAAATTTTGTGCACATTTTCTGGAATTTATTCAGGAGAACTGGGATGCAAATATAGGCTTCATAAGCATATAAATAATCTAATATGTCATTGCTTCACTAAGCTAACTAAATGAATCAGAATATCATGATTTATTACAGTTAAGGTAGGATCAAATGAAAAAATCAACAGGTTCAAATATTCAGCCCTCCCCATTGTTGTGTCAGGTAATCAAAATAAATTATGAGACTGTCATTAGAAGCAATTACTTTCTGACAGTCTTGTTATGAAAAATTTTGGGGAAACATGTCTGGTTTAGTCTAAACCCCAAACTTAGTTTCTTGCACTGACTTAATTCATGAGGTAGAATATTTCTGTACCTTACTCATGTCTTCCTCCCAGGCAGCCATTCTGGTTTTTGTTATTTGGAAAAGAAATCATGCAGTGTCTCCTCTGTGATTCCCACTGAAGAGCAGCTTCCCTTCCCAAGATCTCCATGGGCTGTGCCCCTGTGACTACTCTTGTCCCCTCAGTCCTGCCTACCACAGTAACACAGAGCCTGTCTATCAGCTTCTAGGGAGACAGTGCTTCAACCATCTGTAGGAGCAGCTTTGGAATAGAAACATTTTTAATACAAGAAAGTTTATTTCTCCATCATCAAGACTGGTGGGAAGCTTTAGGGAAATTTTTTGTCTTAGAATACTGTACATGCACAGATTTCTATGTACACGAGGCATATGCTCTTACTCATAAAAACTGTGGAAAAAACCCAAAAAAAACTTAAATGCATCTCTTCAAAAGCAAAGATTAGCTTCTGCTTCATTCTTCAGTAATTTTAACTAATACATCCGTTGCTTTTTATATAGTATTGGAACAGCTTTGATGATTCCAGGCTTCTCACTACAAGAAAGACATTGAGGTGCTGTAGAGCGTCCAGAGCAACAAAGCTGGTGAAGGATCTAGAGATTTAGTCCTGTGAGGAGCAGCTGAGGGAGAAGGAGGTGTTTAGCCTGGAGAAAAGGAGGGTCAGGGAGACCTTATTGCTCTCTACAACTGCCTGAGGTAGGAGGTTGTGGCCAGGTGGGGGTCAGTCTCTTCTCCCAGCAACAAGTGTCAGGAAAAGAGGACATGGCCTCAAGCTGTGCCAGGGGACTTCAGGTTGGACATCAGGAAGAATTTCTTCACAGAAAGGGTTGCTAAGCATTGGAACAGACTGCCCGTGGAGGTGGAGTCACCAAACCTGGAGGTGGAAGGGACTGGACATGGCACTTAGTACAGCTGACAAGGTGGTGATCAGTCAAAGGTGGGACTCGGTGATCTCAGTGCTCTTTTCCAACCTAAATGCTTCCATGATTCTGTGATTTCAAGCATTGTGGAATATTAGCAACAAGTCATCTATATGGGAAAAAAATTTAGATCTAGGCTGCAAATTCCACCCCCATTCTGTTAACTGCACAAGTCACAAGTGCTTCTAAAACAACCAGGATACGTGAAGACCTCTATCAGGAAAGCATATCTTTAAACCTCTAGATGAGGTAATGGACATGAGACCCATAAATAGCAAAATTTGTGCTATGAATCAATTATAAATTGTTTAAGGCATTGCGTTAATTAATGAAAAATTTGCATTTCAATACCTCAAGTGATTATTTATTCCTGGCTTTGTAGCAAAAGGTATGGGTAGCTTCTATACCTTTAAAACTGATGCTGATGATTTTGACCCAAACTACAAGTTCTTTCCCAATTAACTGGAAAAGTGGAGTACTTATAACAATTAAATAACTGATGTGTTCTTGAACTTGGAGCCTAAGACCATGTTAACCACTGAATTGTCAGTGTGATAGCAAAACACAGAAAGAACATGATCTCATCCCATGCAAACAAATTATAGCAATGCAACTTTTAAGGTAATATGTTTTATTTAATGTATAGCACTATACATGCATTTTATAAACACTAAATAGTTCTATGCACATCCAAAAGCATATATATATTTTAGGAGCAACAAGTGAAAAACTATTATTTTAACCTAAACATTATTTATACAGAATATTGGTTTAATCTCATTTATTTCAGTAGAACTCAGTTGTAAATATATTTAGCCACCTACTTTTTTGGACTCCAGCCTTTTCAACCTTAAACTGTTTTGTTCTTTGCAACCTATGTGATATGGTGGGTGTTTTTCCTTTTTGTTTTTTTGTTTGACGTCTCAAGGAAAGCACAGGAAACTGCTGTTTCTTCATTTGCCAACCCATTGTACAAAGACCTTAGTTCATCTGGGAAAGTAAAGGTAAGTAGCAATACCTGCTTCTATACATTCAGAAAAATGTGAAGTTGTAGTCCTCAAATAGTTTTCCACTAAAAGAGTGCAATCCCTCAGTGAATGGTACTTCATAAAAGAAGTGAGAATTAGAAATTGACTCAGCACTCACATCAGTTCCAGCACATTTTCAAAACATAGGAATATTTGAAATCAGCTCAGTTTTGACAACATTTCAATATTTATAACTATTATGACTATGGGCTGATGATTTTCAAAGGAAAAAAAAAGGTGTTTTGGATTAAATATTTACCCATACACAGATAAGAAGAAGCTCACTGGGACTTGTCTCCTTTTGTATCTGGTAAAAAAAACAGACAAGCAAACAAAAAACCAAGAAAAACCACCCAACGAAGCAAACACACAACAACAGAAACACACCAACAACAATAAAAACACAAAATGCACGATTTGGCAGCCAAGTTGCCTTTGCACACTCACTTAACTTTAATAAAACAGTTTATAATCTTTCCCAGTACCTTAAATGTACATCACCATTCCCATCATTGTAAAATTCACCTTGACACTAAACAAGCGATTGGTCACACATTTCCCTAGTACCATTTGCTGATCAGAATTAAGAGACCGATAGAGTAACAAAGAAATTTTTGAATAAAATGTATATATAAAAGTGAACATATTGCAGAAAAAGACTTAAAGGCAAGCTTTAATTATCAAATTACAATGATATCTAAAATTCATGTCTTACATTTAACAAGAAATAAATGATTGACTTAAAATGAAGATATCTCTGATATTTTGTTTATAATTAAAAACAATATAGACAAAGAACCTCGGAGTAAAAAGAAGAAAAAAAATATTTAAAGTATCCTTCCTGCCCTCATTTTGCTACTACCCTTATTAGCATTGAAAGAGCTAGGCTTGGTTTGAAATAGGAAATAAAACTTCCTTGTCCTTGGCACAGTCAATAATATAAGATTCTACTGCAGCTTTGAATAGGATTAACTATGACATGCCATTTACTTTCTATAAAAGGGTCCTTACACCTGATTTTAGAGACATTAGATCAAATGAATTCACTTATAGGTTGGAGTTTGTGAGAGCTCCAAGTTGGAAACATTCCCATCACAATCATGTCCAATTTATCAAGACATTTTTATTTTAGTTAAAATACATTCCTGACAGGCTTCATTTAATAGCAAGTTGAAAAACAGAAGCACAGAGTCAGGAGAGACATTTTCATGGAAGACAGCCCTAGGCATCGTGATTGAAGTCCAGCCATGTACCAGAATTTCCTCTATTTTCTCTAAGACTGGGAAAATACATGTTTACACTAATTCTTCTTTTTAAAAGAAAACAGGAATTATAAGTTTTCTCCAAGTCGGATGAGACTTAAATCTGAATAGTGTATCATCAATCAAAAGATATGACAGAATGTGAGCAAAAGCTTTTACCTCCAGCTGTATACTCACAAGTTATGCACTCGTGGGAGTCTCTGAGTTTCATAAAGAACAATTCTTCTGAACCTTTCTGAACACCAAAACCATGTGGGCTTAGCATAGCTACGCTCTTGCTCATAATGCTGCCTCGTAATTTTGGATCCATGGAGGGTGTAACCCAGGCGCCACATGGCAGAATATATTATTTTCAGCTCACTAAAAATATTCTGAAGCAGTTCTTTTCTTTTTATAGCCTCCTGGGTATGCCACCTCACCTGCTGTTCAAATCAGTGTTTCTCCATGGCATGAGGTATGTAATAACAGATTTCTAGGATATGTGTTGGGCTAGGAAAGGAAGTTCTTTTGCAGAGGAAAGGGAAAAATGTCACTTAATGGTGTATTGCTACTTATAACATTAGCACCTCTGGAAATCTGAGAAAGATTACCAGGACTGAATTGGTTGGCAAGGACCAGATAATAACAATTTTATGGATGTTGCTCATCATAACTACTCGTTACACTATACACTAATTCACAACGTTTCAGTCCGGGAAGAAGCTGAAGAAAATGTTTAGAATTATTGAAATCCTTACCTGAAGAGTTCATATTACCTATGTTCTCATACATTCCTCATTCAAGGAAATTAGAACCATTCCCTTGAATAAAAGGAAATTACAGTACCATGTACCAAAATTAGTGAGCCATTGCAATTACACTATTGTACACAGATTGCCCTAAAATAATTCTAAATGTATATTAGAGCAAGGGCTCTGGAGACAAGGGGAAAAAAAGGTGGAAACAAAGGCAGAAGTAGGTTAAATGACTTGATCAGGTGCATGTGGTAGGTAATTGTTTTGGTGGAGCTATGCTAACTTTTATCAGGTGAAAGTCTGGTCTAAAAATATTTAGAGATTTTATCGTTTTCTTTAATATGTTACTTCTATAATGACACTACAGCCATTTGTATGTGCATTTTTAAAAATTAATTGAATTACTTGGATTTTAAATTTCATTCTATCTTTTTTGTTTTAGTATCCGTTTAATGAAGATGTGAACGATACCTCTTTTCCAAATCCTCTCTATGGTGTAGCAGTAGAAGACATGGAGAAATTATGTAGCTCCTTGAAAACATAAACAGGATCAATATTGATTGTAACTTTGCCCAAAGATTTGTTATAAAATCTGAAAATGTGTCATGATACTATAGTATTTGCAATATGAATTAATAGCTCATCACAAAATTACTTTTATTAAAACAATTATGTTCAGAAAGTAAATTTATATTAACAATGGAATCCACACATAAGTAAACTATAATTATATATAGTTTTCTGTAATTTCTGTTGGTGCAGAAAGAGATTGATAATTATAACTATGAATTCATTTTACATTTGTACAGTTCAAATGCCAGTATGTTAATAAAATGTTTAATCAAATTCAGATTTTTAAGGTTTGGGAATCATAATTTTATGTCCATTATTTGAGAAATAATGACTTAAATATTTCTGTAATTTTGCACTAGAAAGGGATTTTAACTGACTCTTTTAGTGTTCCAAGATGCAGAAGCAAAAGAAGTCTTTATAAAATTAGAAACATATCCAACTAAATCAAGAGTGGTCATGAATCATGGATTTGAATATCGGCTCAGCATGTGATTCATCTATGCGACCTACCAGTATATACGCTTATTTTTAAAAAATATTTTTATTATTAACCTCGATGGTTACATCTGAACAAATTTCCCTCTGGTCAGCTCTACGGTTCTGCAGTGCTGACCACAGTGCTACTGATAAATTTAGCTTCGTGGTCGACAGAGGGTGGAAACTGGCATGTTCAGGAAATCATATTTCTGCTGAATAGGTTGGCCTCCCACATAGCTGAAACTTATGTCAGTCCATGCCTCCATGAGAAATATATCGGGGAGGAATTCTGGAGTGCCTTGTGATTTTGATTGTCATCCTCTGTGGTACCAGGCATAGCTTGTAACAGTGTTTACACTTTAAATAACCTGACAAAATGTCATCTTCCATAATACCCACTTGCATTACATGATCGTAATTTTTAGCTTGAAGGCTTAAGTGTTCCTGCTGTGCTTGTGTTTTCTTCCTTACTGTATTTCTACAGTCTGCTTAATTTTAAACCCATTGGCAAGTTTTAAAGTTACTAAACTCCTACAAATTGCATAAAAACAGACATCTGCACTGAAGATGGTATCTCTGTTAATACTTTCATTCAGGGAAAGCTGAATTGCTTGACATTTATCAGACTTTTGAGATTCCAGATAGAAAAGCATACTGATGCCTGGCTTCATTCCATTATGCATAGGGCTCCTTGGTTTGTGTTTGGGTTTGGTGGTGTTTTGTTTTTCTTTCACTTTTTCTTCCTAGCATAACCATAGCCTGTATCTTTCTATATATCTATATGTCTTTCCATATATCTACGTATCTTTCTACCTGGGGCCACAGAACTATTTTTTTACTTATATTTTTTTTGTCTGACTGGCATGTTTTTTCACGGGGAGCAGAAGTAACAAGACGTGACGTTTGCCCATCATTCTCCCCATACCTTTCCAGCAATATCCTCATCAGTGCCTCTCTGCTCTATTCATACACACACCTGCCTTAATGCCATTTAGCTGAAAGTTACCAAGTGTTATTCATTAAGGTTTTAAATAAGGAAATGTGATCACACATACTGTTTTCTTTCTGAAACAAGACTAGTATCACTGAAACATAGAATTTCCTTATTTTACTTGTACCTATTAGGTTGAGACACAGAGAATATATTTGATCCAGGAAAGTGCCTAGTGCCTCCAGCTCCTGAACTCTGATATTTTGATAAATCTGTGTGAGATGATTGATCTCCGTGTTATAAACAGGCATTGAACATTCCCACATGGTCAAGCCCAGGTGTAGCACACATGGTTGGCAGAGTGAGCTGGCAGCAGCTTGTTCAAGGGGTCTTCTTTGGCAAAGGAGCCCCTGCAGTGCGGTTTAGCACCCCGCTGGCTGACCACTTCTCGCCCGTGCGGTACAGCACGCAGCCAAACCCACGAAGGCTGACGAGCTTAGGTGCCACTAGAAATGAGAGACGGCCCTCAGCCAGGGAATCCCAAAGGTGTTTTATTCCAAGGAGTCCTGGTGCCAAGAGAGCGAGGGCCTCTCGGGACCAGTTGAAAAAGGGGGTCTCGAGGGGGCGTGGATTCACAAAAATCAGCCAATAAGGAGAGAGGGGAAGAGGGGGTTGGGTTACATCCCTGTAAGAGTTTACAAAACTCTGTAAGAAAAGCCTTTATACCTGAGAGCTGACCCACCAGAGCGGCAACTCAGTCCGCCCTTCTGGTTGGTCAGCTAACGCAACACCCGGGTGCTCAAATTCTCATTTATTCTGCAATAGACTAGCACTGCTTGCAGAATTTCATTAAACACTAAAATGCTGGTTATGTTATTGTCTTAGGTTACAATGTAACCAAAAGTATGTATTCTATCACCATCTGTTGAAACCAGGTGGGGCAGTGTTCTTTGTCTCTTCCATGACACACTCCTGATAACTCCCTCCAGAGGGATATCTTCTGATAATGAGCCATCTAACCTCACTGTGTGACTCATAAAATTACATCATCCCATTGTGAGATGCTCCGCCCAGGGGGAGGAACCGAGCGTTCCTACCTGGACATAATCTGAGGTTAGGAACACCACAGTCAGCCCTACCTACTGCATTCCAGAGGACAAGAGCTCCATAACCACCACTGGACCTTCAGGTGAAGACCACACTCTTCTACAGGATCACTGCTTCAACAGAGCCGTATCTATCACTTCAAAGAGGACTACGGCCACCCTTTAATCGGGCTGCTACCACCACCCTGCCCGAGACGGTGTCAGGTCGCATCCTGACTCTTTCAGGTTAAGCCAGTGTTTCTGTATTATTGCCTTGTTATATATATATTAGTAAAGAACTGCTATTCCTATTTCTCATATCTTTGCCTGAAAGCCTCTTAATTTCAAAGTTATAATAATTTAGAGGGAAGGGGTTTAAATTTTCCATTCCAAGGGAGGCTCCTGCCTTCCTTCACAGACACCTGTCTTTCAAACCAAGACAGCTATAGTTCTTAAATCTCCATTCATTATGTCATGCTATGTATATCTATAAAAAATTACAATAATGAAAAGGATAAGATTAACAATAGTAGACTTTTATCACATTCTCCCTTATGAAAAAAACCCCATATTTATTTTACTGTTTATGGTAATCATATTTTAATGTCCCAAATAAAAGTAGATGATTATAAAGAATTATTGTAGAAGAACTCAAGGAACATCATATTACTCATCAGTAATTATCTCCTGAGAGAACTGTGACTCTTCTGGATAATCTCTGAAAAAAGGTTGGCCTTTCACCAAAACAGTTTTCCATTTTTATAATTGACAGAATGTTTACAAAAAAGTGCTGAAATTCAGACTTTTAATCTTCCTGAACTTCAATAATTTTTTACTCTTATTTCATAAAGAATAACATTTAATAAGATTTAATTATATTCAATATATGGTTATTGTTTCAGCTGACTAACAGCCCCCGACTGAAATGTTTAAGACAAAAATTTTACTTCTTATTTAATTTTCTGCAAGTTTTCAACACTTTGAACCAAATTCATAGAATTCATATTCTCAGTCATCTTTTCCAAAATTTCAATTTCAAAGCTAAAGAACAGATCTAAAGGAAATATACAGGATACAAATATACAGGAAAAAATATTGTTAACTTTTTCTACATTGATTTCTTACTTCTTCCAATTGATAATATCCTCTGACTAAATACCCTCTGTAAGCTTATGCTGCTATTGTCATAAACTTTATGTAATAAAAATTATTTGTTTCCAAGTGACCTGTTTTCTGGGAATAAATTAGAAGATGGATACTCTATACAGACAATGAATACTATACCTAATCTAATTTAAACATGTTTGTACATTAATGATCCAAGGTAACAGCAAAATAAATTACAAGACAAACTTTCAACAAAACCCAATACCACTTTCAGTGTGGTCATTATGGTCTTCTCAGAGTTGTTTTGCTCCTGAGGTCTCACAATCATAAAGAATACAAGCAACCAAGTCTCTTGGATTTGGCTAATCTTAATTTCAATCCAAGATATATTTATGGTACATATCAACAATCATGTTTCACACACAGATGGCCAGATCTTGTCTTAGAAAGGATCACTGTATTTGCAGCTTGTTCCAATACTTGCCTCAACATCTGCCACTGGCTACAACTTCGCAGTTTTGGAAGACGTGTTGAAGGGGAGCAGGATCTTATCTTCTGTTTGCAAAACCTGAAGTACCATAAGTGGCTGTGTACCTTTCTCCTTGCCAACACTGATGGGCTCAAGCTTTGTTCAGAGCTCCCCTTTGGGTTCGGTGGTTGCACTGGTGCAGCTGTACCTGTGTTTTGCACTGGCGCCCCATGCCTCCATGCTTTCCTGCATCTGCTGGTCATTACAGTGGATATGCCCATGGATGTAGTCCAGGTGTTTGCTCATGGTGACTTTCTCTCATCCTTTCCCTGTTTCACCAGCAGCAGCCTGATGAATATGAAGAAGACAAAACTGATCAACCATGTGATCCAATTTTGAAGTTATTATGGTTTTTATCTAGAGGATGGGTTAGATGGCATCCAGAAGTCCTTTTCGACCTAAATGTACTTGTAGTCCTATGTTTCCATGGTGTTGGCAGCACCCAGTTCCTCCTTGACATCGCTGTCCTCTCTAAGTTCTGTCTCCAGCTCATGCCATGCACGTCTGCTGAGATCATTCTGAAGCCAAAGGTGTCCTCAGCTCCCCCTAAGGATTCCTCCTTCATTATTTGCTCAGCTGTGGCTGAGGCCTTAGGCACAGCTTTTGACTTTTTCATTACCTGTTTCTGTAGCTCACACAGCTGGAGATAGGCTCTTGGATTACTTAGATCTTTGATCTGATCTGCAGCATCTTAATCAGACATGCTGCCATATATAAACACTGGAGCTACAAAAAATGTCCACTTTTTGTAGCCATCAAGTTGGCAGGGGTTAAATTAATCTTCTCCTCAGGTAGATGCCTACCCTAGAATGCAGTACATTGAATTCTAGTAGCTCCTAATTCTTTCTGTTGCCTGTAAAGACAGTCTAGACATTATGTCTGCAATGGAGATGTCCCAATTTAATAATATGAATCCCATTCATACTGTTTTAATTAACTCAAAATTTCATTAATATATGTATGTAATAGGAATATTTTCACTGGATAATCTTCCTTAGAAGTGTGCATACAAATGCTCTCTAATATACAATCATTTTCTAGACCTCTCTCTGTTTGTATAAATTAGACAGAAAGAGCTTAATAAATACATATAACTTGCAGTAATGCATCTGTCAAAAACCGACATCTTCTGTTTTTCATTTTCAGTTTGTGTGTGGGAAGAGAAGGAGAAGGGGTGGGAAGAACTCATATGAGAACAAAAATGGAAGTTCCTAAGCACCTAAGCAGAAAAATCTACTGTGGGCTGTATTGCTCCGTGTAGATTACAGCATGTGAGAACTCGGGCACCTGACATGGAACAGTGTTCCTCCTCTGCTGAGAGCTTAAAGACAGTCATTTATTCTCCAAGGTACCAGTCAGTTACTAAGGCTTGTGAACAGGAAATTGTTCTCCACTCTGTGAGGATGAAGTATAAAGTGCAGCAAAGGAAGGAAACACAATACTGAGAACATGCATATTAACATCATTCCAAACTGTTCCTAGAGTGTTACCACTTCATCAGCTGCAGCTTTTATATTGTAGCCCCTTTTTATTTGAAAGCAGATATGTAGCTGACCAGAAGGGTGGCCATAATGTGCACGTTCCTGCAGTAGCCATCCACAGACCTTCACAAATGTCAGGCAAGTTAATATTCATATCTGGATTTCAATTTACCATCTGCAGCTATAATCATTCTTGTGGATGTATTTCATGCTCAAGAAAAGAAGAAAAGGCTTAAAAAGAAGTGCACTTTTCTACAGGATATTTGTACGTGACGACTAAGATATGATAAACTGTAGAGCATATTAGTCTTGGTGGGTTTGCATTTTACTTTTGTTACAATACTCAAGCTGCATCTTAAAGGGGATCAGGGGAATAGATCAGAACATAGCCTTAAACACACCAGGAATTTACAGGATATTTCCTGTTTTATTATAAAACCACATTTTTTGCCCTCATCTTAATATAGCCAAAAAGCAATACGGTGTTCAACCTAGATACGGGAATATGAAACTTACTGTTCAGGTGGTGAAAATTTGGTGGAGGAGGTAAACTAGAGTAGCTTGTGGTGTGACAATGAATTTCTTTCAGTCCTCTGGCCCTCCATGGACCACAAGCTAAAATACATCTTCCAACATTGATTCCAACTGCTAGAAGGAATTTTTCATTCTAATAGTTCAATGAATTTTTAAATGTTTGCCTTTTCTTTTTACCATTTCTTCATAAAAGGAGTTAAGTTTTACTTTTATAATTTATTTATGAACAATGCCAAATGATTATGCTTTGGAGAAGAGCTGGTCAAGTTCAGGGAAATGTTTAGGCAACGAGATAAGCCAGAAAAAGTTATCAGCTGCAGAGGAGGGCGAGTATTCTACTTTTCTAATGAAAATGTGAGTCTCTGAAGCAAGTCAGCAAGGCACGCTCAACTGGGTTAAATGGGTTTAACAGGGAGAAATGAGCACAAATTATTCATGGGAATTCTTTAATCTTCTGTGTAATTATGTGATCATTCTCAGAACAAAGACTTTGGTTGCTCATAACAGGAGGAAAAAGTCAGTTCACACTCAGCACAATGATTAGCACAGAGCTATGAAGAACAAAAAAAACCTTGATAATCTAGTGCTTTAATTTTTTCTGCATATTTTGAAAGTTTGGGATGCTAAGCCTAAATAATTTAGAGGTAATAATAAGTAACTCTTTTTTTCTTAGAAGAAAGCACTTTTCATTTTGTTCTTTATCTTAGTCTTTAATTTTGAGTCCTACTTCTTCAAGTGACTAATTTTTCTTTTTCTCAACCACTTTATTCAAGTCATAAAACAGTATCATTCTGTGACAAGTATATTACAATACATATGGAATGTGAATTTTTGAAGCTTTAGTCAATGTTATTATGGTTTTGATATCCAAGGCTTAGAATACAATTGAGCGCCACCATACAGCCATGTCAGAAGCATGCTATGTCAAGAGCATTAGCATTAGTAATCTATTTGGTATTCACACAGACACATTGGCCAGAAGTGGACATGAATAAGCACTGTATTACAATTGGCCTCCAATGCAACCGCATATTACAGTGACTTTAGTAGTTAAAGTATTCAGTGTGATTCACGTGAAGCGTTGTCATGGAACTAACAATGATTTGCGCCTTTTTGTAAAAAGGGTCTGCACTCGTTGTAACAACGTGATTATTCATGTAATAAATTGAAGAGGTAAGTAGGACTCTCAGGGTTATGAACTGCCTCGAGCTTACACACAAAATTCCTACTGACACTAAGACAATCAAAAGGACAAAGGAATATACTCTTAGGAGTATACTCCTGGATATATACTCCTATACCAATTTAGAATATCCAGAAGATAAGGATTAAATTACTTTGCAGTTCCTGTTTAGCTGTTTGAGTCTGCAGGAGGTTTCTCTGGACACCCTTGAGAATATGCAATAGCTAAAGGATGATCAGGCTGAAAGTTCTGGTAACACATGTAACTTCCTTGGCATATGTTAATTAAGGGAATTTTTGAAAGTATTGTTTCTGCAGTTTAGCAACACATTAAATGCTACTTAAAATTACTCTAAAATCTGCCTAATTTACTAGCTTTGTGAACTTTCTCTTGAAGATCGGTTTCTCACAGGTAAAAGATTTGAAGGGAACCATTGAAAGGAACATTTGGATGCAGTCTCAGTTTATTTTCCTGTTTGTATGACTGTATTTAACTTTTCTACTAAGAAGTAGATTCAAGAAAAATCCTACCCAGTTCAACAAAACTGTCTTCAATTATGTATGGGGTACAATGATGAGAAGCAAGGGAGAGAATTAACATCAGTAAATATTCAACATATTAGGTGTCCAGGAATAGAAGTATTTTCATATTTCTATTCTGTTAATGACCCATTTCCTACTTACAGATAAAAATCAAAGAGTAAATTAACATACTCCCTCTCTAAGTTCACTGCAAATAATCCTAAGAAAATTCTTAAGGCATTTAACTGAAAAAAAAAAAAGAAATATTGACCAAAACTTTTGCTTTGCAAATTCTAGTGGGAATTCTAGAAAAAATCACCAAGAGGAAGTTATTTCACAAAATGTTGCCTGTAAGTAGACATGTGGGCTCACTCCTTATATTTAGCTTGTCATCCTCCTATAAATAGCAGTTAAATTCACCACCTCATACACTCCTGAAAAGCTCTCTGGAAATGAAACTGAAATATAAGTGCATGCCCAGTGCATACTATACACAGATCTCAGGTTGTTGCACAATTTTTTATCTTTAAATGAAAAGATAATCACAGAATCATAGAATAGTTTGGTTTGATAGGGACCTTTAAAGGTCATCTATTCCAATGCCCCTGTAAGGAGCAGGGACAACTAGATCATATTGCTCAGAGCTCTGTGCAACCCGGCCGTCAATGTTTCCAGGGTTGGGGTATTGCCCACCCCTCTGGACAACCTGTACGAGTGTTTTACCACCCTAATCTTAAAAAACTTCTTCCTTATGCCCAATCTAACTCTATCCTCTTTTAGTTTAAAACATTATCCTTTGTCTTATTGCTACAGGTGTCACTAAAAGGTTTGTCCCCATCTTTCTTATAGGCCCCTTTACATACTGAACAGCTCAAAAAGGTCCGCAGAGCCTTCTCTTCTCTAGGTTGAACAACCCCAACTCTGTCAGCTTTTCTCATAGGAGAGGTGTTACATCCCTCTGATCATTTTTGTGGCAGTCCTCTGGACCCTCTCCAGAAAGTCCATGTCTTTCCTGTGCTGAGCACTCCGCAAATATGAGTATTTATGGAGTCTTACAAGAGAAGTGGTTGCATGGATAGCTTTGATTTCTTTTACCACGGGACGGATTCATCAAGTTGCACACATTTGTTATTTAAAACTAAGTTAAGCTTGCACTATATACTTTAACCCGACACAAATTAATCATACATCTATGTACAAACACACATGGTAGTTGCCATGAGGAAAGGCAAGCAAAACACGTATATCTCTGAACCTCTGCATCTTCAGAGAACTGTCTGTGCTTTTGGCTGGACTTTTCTTGTACCAGTGGGCTGTTTATTTCAACTTTCAATCTTTCCATCTTTTTCAGCTTTTCGATCTTTATATAAGCCTTTTTATCCTCTTTCTTATATTCTCTCACTGGTCATTCAACCCTTCACTTATTCTCTTTTCTACATGAAAGGGAAATGCATTTTTGATCAAACAGACAATTTGTTTCAATCGTGCTGGTTAAGTCACGTTTACCCTCTGCTCTGTCTCTAACTTATATACTGCTTTGCAAATTCCTCAAGGCTTTCTTGGTCCTCAGGTACTACTACATTGATTATCATGAATAATGTCACCTGATTTTCAAGAGTTTCAATTAATTTATAAATCTTATTGAGGTCAACGGGAACTGCAGTCCTGGCACCTCAAGAAATTCCAGACACACTCAGAAACTCTTATTTAATAGCCAAAACATGGATTGAAACTCTTAACTTCTAGGATCTTAATTTCAGTGTTTTAAGTAACTTGCTTTATCTTTGTTTCGTTGTCATTTCTCATTGAACAGACTTGCATCATTACATCAAATAATTTTCAGAGAGTTCCAGACTGTGGTGAAGGATCTGTACCTAAATCACGGACATTTGAAGCACTGCTGTTTTCCTCCTTCACCCTATGCTATCTGGTGTGGCAAGGGCTGTGCCCTGCCTGTTGTTTGAGCGAATACACCCCGGGGAAGGAATGCAGGGCACATGGTGGAGAGGGACAGTTCATTGCAGACAATTAATGCCCCTTCATTTGACACACAACAAAGTAACCATATAATAATAACACAGACAAGTTTGGTGTTGAATTTTTGTTGTTTCAGTATGAGTTTGCAATAAGAGCAATATACTTATTTTTCTGATTTAAGTGCCGTAGTTCTGGAGCTCATCTATCACTTTGATATCTACTGGTTACCTTAGAATTTTGCACTGCCACAGGGACTGCCCCAGTTGCCTGTAAAACAGCTGTGCTTAGATAACAGGATTAGACACAATTTTTAATTCTTCGAGTCAGAGAAAATGATAGGCTTCAATGTCACCTCAATGAAGTTTGAAGACTTCAAATACCATTGAAAGACCCTTGGTACCACCAGCAGTATGGGCTGTTCACTTAGGAGTTGGACTCAATGAACCTTGTGGGTCCCTTTCAACTCCAAATACCATCTGTGGTCTGCAAGTCTGTGTGGGAATCTGGAGAACGGTGCAAAACAAACAGTTGTGGAAGCTGGATGCATGTTTGGTGTGCAGGTACCAGAATTATTGGCTACAGAACTTCTGTTTCTCCAGTGGCAAAAAACCAACAGAATGAAATATTTACAATTCTGAATAATTTTCACAAACATGTTAATAATCTATCAATATGGCTTATGAAAGTGGTATCTTCTTCAGAATGACAAAATAAGTGGAGTTTTGGTTGGTTGGTTGGTTGTTTTTTTAACTGGGCACACTCAAATCCCTGTAAGTTTTAATTTAGAAAGAAAAGGTGTATCCTGTCTGAAATGGTATACTTGTTAGCAGATTCTTCTTTGCTGAATAGAAAGGTCTTAGTTCACATGAAGGAAAATTACAATTATCTCTGTATTGTGTGGTTTACTTATCAGAGATGCCCTAATTCACTCTTTTTTGGGGGTACACCTCAAATGGGGTTGCCATTAGAAAGACTCAGGTGACTTGGTGGAGAAATGTAAGCAGGAAAATAAAAGATTAATTGGTTGCTTGCTTACTTTTGGGAGAGACATGGTTTGCAGACACAGGAACAGGGACAGATGGTTCTGGTTTTGGCTTTAATCTAATAAAATGGCCTAATCTGTTTGAAACTACGCCCAAAGGACCAACAGTGTTCCAGAGATCTACAGTACCATACAATGTAAAAATTTGCTTAATGAGTGTTTTAAGTAGTGAATTAAAATTCCTCAAGAAACATTTGAGGAAAGAAAAGAAACAGCCCACTAAGGAGAAATTCTTTTTCATGTAACCATTTTTCTTTACATAGCTTCAAGCTTCATGACACATTCTGTCCTTAAGAATATGTGAATAGTGAGTGCATACTTCTATGACTACTTTATATTAGGAAATTCTTGACTACAGATTTAAAGTGCACTGCAAAAGTACGTCATGCCATGTTTCCATTTATATTATGCTAAAAAAGTAAATATATTAAGGAGGACCCAAGAACAGACTTGCAGGAGGAGCCTGTATAACAGAAGATATTTTGTACTTCTCTGACACCCACATGACACATTTAATACACTGCCAGCAATATAAATCACACAGACAGCCTTTTCAAGATAACAGAGAAGTATTACTATTCTCTTAAAGCTGTACTTTTTTTGGGTGACAGCACTTGCTACTTTATGCAGCAGTCAACAGAACTCTGCATCAAAATAGATTATTGTGTAAGCAGAAAGCAAACATGCGCATTTTCAACTGCAAAACCGCTTCAGCTGCAGTACAGACACAACAATACTTGCTTTCAATAGCTAAGGGGGAAAAAAAAGATTAAAAGACATACCAGTCAAATTGCTGTAACTTCCAATCCAATAGAACAATGGCAAACTGCCCAAAGGAAATGCCCAAAATATTTGATCTGAGCCATGTTGAAGGACAGTGTGTTGCACATTGGGAACTCTTAACCTTAACAATCATGAATAAGTTTAAAAAGAATTAAAAAGCCATCACTACTGCTAAAGACATCTTGCCTAGAATAAAAATGTAGGCACTGGTATTTTTTAGAATATATTCTATCTGTATATATTTAACAATTCTCTGTGAAATTAATTCCTTTAACAATATCCTCACAATCTAAATTGTAAATAAATTTTAATGTTCATACATGCATAATATATTACTATCTTCTATTCTTGTTTATATATTTTATGCATTATATATAAATGTCATATAAAATATGTATTTTATACTGTATTTTGGGGTACATGTTAAATTGAATTCTAAGAGTAGCATAATAAAGAAAATCAGTTTGACTAATCTTTAATTTTCTGTTAATCTTTTTGTTATGACATAACATTTTTTATATTATTTTTCTATGGAAAGTAAAGCTGCGCGCTGTTGCTGTTAAACATTAATAGCATCCCTTAAAAAACAGTAAAAATAGACCTTGAAGTTATGTGCAACGTGTAATTACATATTCAGTAGCCCAGTCTGTAGGGAA
Organism: Mohoua ochrocephala; assembly: GCA_013398855.1. Classification (NCBI taxonomy): domain Eukaryota; kingdom Metazoa; phylum Chordata; class Aves; order Passeriformes; family Acanthizidae; genus Mohoua; species Mohoua ochrocephala. The sequence goes on from VZTA01014699.1 coordinate 25,840, forward strand.
CTTTTGTACAACATGTTCATGATTGACCAAAAAAGAGCAGGTATCCTGGTTCTAAAGCTAGCACAAGGACTCCAGTGAAATGCCTTAGCAAGCCTTCCTCTGATCACATTACAGCAAAGTGTATAGCTTTTGCTTCATTTTAGTCATGTCAGTCATTCCAGTGCAGTGCCATCAAAATCAAGGTTATACAAACCATATAAGACAAGCCATGGCCACAGTTGTTTGGGGTTTTTTTGTGTGAGTAGTGACACCATAAATTAACATGGTAAATAAAATACATCATGTACTAATCGATGATTACACAATGTGAACAATCACGAGTACTCTTAGGTGGGATTAATTTTGCATCAAAAGATGTTATATAATGAGACTACTAAAATACCAATATGCATTCTCAGAAACACAAAATTCTGTTCTTATATGAAATTAGCTTTTCCTAAGCAGTAATAGATATTAGCTAGTCTTACTAAATCCCCTAAAAGTTGGAGTGCCTATCAGCTTCTGTTTAAATATCCATGAAATGGTGAGAAGCACAAGTTAGGTTTTACTTATGAAGCTAGAAATGGTACTACAGCAAATGACACATTTCAGACTAGTTCTGTTGAAGGGGAAAATTCAGTGATGTTTTTAAGCACACACTTAACTTTTAAGCATCTGCTGAAGGTATTGCCTAAGCTTTACTGGAACACATGCTTGAATTTCATTGCTGTGATTTACATCTTAACTGCCTTCAGCACTAAAGGTCTGAGCAGGTAAAGCTGTTCTTAACTGTTTAACGGCTGAGTAGCTTTTTTCCTTTTTCACAACAGGAGAACAGGAAACCTTTTACCCTCGCCTTCATCCAGCTCGCCCCCCTAAACCTCCTCATTTCAACCAGTAGCCCCCTGTCACTTTATGTGCACCTCACGTGCACCCTGCATGTGGAAGACAGAAGGAATACCTGAGTTGTTGTGTCCTTGCATGCCTCGTGAAACCTAACACAAATGCTGCTCTCCAGCTTCTCTAAAGGACTCCTCTTGCCCAGTCACTGGCCTCAAATCCCCCCTTCCTTCCCTTCCCTCTTTTCCTTCCCTATAACCACCTCTGGCCTTTGTGCACACATATCTCTTCCCTTAACATAGCCCCAGAGCTGCAACCATCAAACCCCTGAGTCTCGGCTCCCACCAGAGGAAAAAGCAGGGTTCTTACATGGGGCTACTGCTCACACCAAGACCAGCACAGAGAGGGAACAAAGCAAGGGAAATGAGAGCAGCTATGGCCCCAGCACGATCCGTGATTTTCTCCTTCCCCCCTCGCTAAAAGAAAATGTGATACTATTTAACTAGCAAAAAAAAGAGAAATGCCCAGCTACAAAAGAAGCTAAATCTTCTTCAGGTTTGAAAACAATACAACATTTGGGCTAAGCCTTTTTTTTAGTTTTACAGGTGGAAATTAAAATTAGTAATTCCTGGAACTGACAGATATCCATACAATAGTCTCCCTGGATAACACACTTTGATCCCAGAACTCTGTAAAGGAGTTTGGTGAAAAAATTTAGATATTCTACATTTATTTTTAAACCTGTTACAACCATTTAGAGAACTTATATGGCCCCTAACATTAGGATATTCCTGTTAGATGCTTGATCCATAATGAAACTATTGGGTGGGCAGTCAGTAGCTGAGGTTCAGTTTAAATGTGGGAACTGAGGCAGAATACAAGTCTGGATCTCCCTTCCTTCTCCAGCTGTAAGGATTTAGGTTTATGCAGTGCAACACAAGAATTCAGACCCCTTTATCCAAGCAAGTAAAGTGAAATATCCTGCCTGAGACCAGTGAAAGCTTCAGTGTCCCTGCACCAATCTGGCGACCAGATCATGACAAACTTCCCCTCGTAAGAGGATGAAACATTGCCCACGTGTATGTTCACAAATATGGGCAGGACAATTACCTGCTGGTTCGTGCATTTGTCTCAGAATGGTGAGATGTGGATACCTAGACTACATTACTCTTCTGGTGGGAAGGAGTGAGAGGCAAAACAAAACAGCTGTCAACTCCATATCTACACATTTTCCAGAAAAGTACATAGGCAAGGGCAAGCTCTATACACTCTCCACAAATTCTCTTGAAAACACACATTTTTAGAGTGAATGTGAGATTCACTGCCAGAGAATCAGAGGCAAGAGATTGCTGCATAGGGATGTTGATTTCTGGTTCTTAGCCATCATGCAATTTCATGACTAATCTCTTGAAAGAAAAGGCCTTCTTCATGACCTGAAGAAATGTCTTTCAGAAGCCAGGATCAGACATCAATCCCCATCAGAGATTTGAAGGAAGTTATTTCATTATCCAAAATCAGATCTATGAAGGGGCTTTCATGCTATGAACTCAAATTTAAAGATTTGGTTTTGCAGGTGCATGGCTAAGTGCTAGAAAGCTCTGGGAAGGCAGATTTTCCTGAGGGCCCTTTTCCCCTCAGGACTTCTCACCAAAAGATTTGCTTCTCCTGAGTGCGCTGCCTGGTGGAAAACATCTTCCTCTGGAACTGGCTTACTTTGTTTACTTTATAGGGAGACTTGGTTGGTGACCTCCCCCACACCTTCCCCAGAGCAGTGCTCCACTGGGACACTGCTTGTGATTTGCCTAAGCTCACTGCTTCCAGGTTCGTGACTGACAAGCTTTGCCTCACATTTTCAAGTGGTCGCAGGTCCTGATGGAGTTGACCATGTGCTTGGGACCAAACGTGCCACATGGTGAAGTAGTGAGCACAGCGCTTTGCTCTGGCTCCTTTGCGTCCACTGCCTGCTGAAGACCACAAACCAGCAAGAGACCACTTCCCCTTGGTTCTCATGGTTAATCAGACTGATGTTCCCAGTTAACATCACCAGTAGATACAGCTGAACAAAGACTTAGCTTAGTAGCAGTAAATGACAAAGAATTTACTTCTCCTCCCAAAGCTTTGAAACTTAAAGATGCAAGTGTTGCTTGAATAAATAACAACTATCCTGTGAAAGGATGCTGCCATCTGGAAATAAGAATCCAGACAACACAATGTATACTTGTCTGTGCCTTTCCCATTATCAGAGACTGGATGTGCAGAGTGCCTTACAATGCACCTATTTCTACAATGAACCTATTGTAGAAAATCCACCAAATCATGGTGTGTTCATTTGTGTCTGCAGAGATTAAAGATCTGTCTATCCTCAGAGCAGACAAAACTATATTTGGCATGTGGAGATATATTTTTAAAATTCAATTTGAGATACTGTTCCAGCAGTATTTCTAATAGATTATTTTATTAGAGTATAGAAAAGTTGACTTTATTTACCTTCAATCCTGAGCATTCAGACTTTTTTTTCTGTTTTATTTTTGTGCTACACATTATTTAATAAAGGAGAAGGAAGGAATTGGAATATAGTTACATGTTATTGTATAGGGAACAATGTTCAGCACAGGTTTTCTATCTCGTTCCCACCCAATTTATATTTTGGATCCTCATGTACCCAGAACAAAGATGGTTTGTCTCATTGAAAAGTATTTTCTTCTTGTTCTGTTTCTTAACTTGGCATACAAATACATAAGAACTCGTACAGATAAACACAAATTTGCACATGCTTTATACATTTTAAAATGCAATTACTTTCCTGACAGCTTTTTTAATACATGATCAATGCAGAGCCAAGATCTGAGGAAATTGTTTGGTTTTTCATAACCACAGCAATCAATCAAAAAGTAGAATGAGATCTTTTAGCACTGATATTTCTGAGCAATGGTAAAAAAAATAAAGATATTTCAGGTTTTCTTAACAAATATCTTTACCACATGTGGCAGTTTGATGCTGGTTAAGCACCAAGCACCATGAAAGACTGTTCACTTATTTTCCTCTGTTATAGCTGAGCAGAGGAGGGGAACTTAAAACTTCATTTTCATGAGGTGAAATAAGGATTATTGAGGAAAAAGGAAAACTTCAAGGCAAAGCAGGTCCAAACTTAAACAGTATGAAGAAGATTTATTACTAACAGAATTAAAAGTAAAGAGTAAGGAGAAACCAAAGCAAACTTTCAGAACACCTTTCTTCTCCAATCCTCCCTCTTTCCACCGACCACGCAAGGAAACAAACGTGGGGTTTTGGTTAGTATTTCATTTCTTAAGAGTCTTTCTTTATGTTTAAGGAAAAGAGTTTCTTCTGCTGTACTGTGGGATCCTTCCCAAGAGAGATAGTTCTCTGCAAACTTTTCTAGTGTGGTTTCAACTTTCACAAGCAACAGCCTGCCCAAATCTGCTGCAGTGAAAATCTCTCCCATGAATCTCGCAGTCTTCCCACAACTGCCAGTGTGGGTCATAATAGTTCATGGGGTTTAGTCTTTTAAGGATGAGCTGTTCTAGCCTGGAAGCAAAGGTTCTCTTCTTCAATCTTTAAAAGCCTCCCAGCATCTGTGTGCTCTAGCGTGAGCACTCCTCTTTACGGGCTGCACGTGGATCTCTGCACCCCTCCACGTACCTCATAAATTACAGGGAAAACAATTTGCTGTATTCTAGTCCTCACCATGGCTTGCAGGAGAATTTCAGCTCCGGTGCTGGGAGCGCCTCCGCCCTCTCCCTTCCCCCACCGACCTTGGTGCCGCCATGTTGGCCTTCCTCACATGACCTCCTTTTTCTCTGACTTGGAAGAAANAAAGTGGGTGTCTGCAAGTTGCAGCTGAGAAGTTGATCTTGTCCGGGCTCTGCATCGGGGAAAGACTTGCCCTGTCTCTCACTGCCGGCTGCGTGGTGTTTTTGCCCGGTTTGGTGCGAGCCATGCCAGCCTCAGGGGGCCGCCGGCACCGTGCAGGCCGTGGCGGCTTCAGAAGAATCTCGGCCACGCGGTCCCGGCCTCACTTGGGGGGGGTTTCCCGGCTGCACGGCTGCTCACGGCTGCTTGCAGCACCTGGATGGCTCCTCTCGGCAGCCCGGCCCCAACCAACGTGCCAGGAGGGCCTCAGGAAGGGGCCCAGGGGCTCCCCCTTTGCCACCTTTCGCAGGGGAACGAGGAGAAAAAGGGAGCTTCTCGTGGTCTCTTCTTTCTTAAATATGTCATCACAGAGGCGTTTCCAGCTTGTCCAATTGGTCTAGCAACCTGCCCATCAGCAATTGGCTCTGTGCCAGTCATAGAAGTTTCGAGCAGCGATTTTTTCTCTTTTTTTTCTCTGTCCCTACAAGCCAAGTTTTGCTAAACCACCATATCACAGCATTCTCCCCAAACCTCAAGCACACTTCTTTGTGAGCTGCAAATATAGGAAGATTTGATTTCAAGAAATGACTACTGAGACCAGTACTAATGCAGGTCAATCACATCATGCCACTCTAAACTCTCTCTTCCTGCTAACTTAACAATTTTCGGCACAGGCTGATCTTTATGCAGAATATAATTGAGCTGATAAAACTTTTCAGCCAGCTTTTATCTGACAATTAGAAACTTCTAGCCCCAGTCACACCAGCTGGAACTACCAAAGACCATGATGAACCACTTCACAGCATGGCAGTGAACACGTTAATAACACCCCAGTCCACTCTCTTCCTGCTTTTTCCTCTACCAAGCAGTTAATGAGAGGCAGATGCTACAAAAGATCAAAAATCAGCCTGTGCAAAGGTGATAGATGGTGATACCACAGCTGCCTCTAGAGCTGCTGGTGCAGCTTGGTGTGGAGAGGGGCCCTGCCCATGGCAAGAGGCATCAGCAGGCTAACACAGGTTGCAGCCTGCAAGAGAGACTGAACTGGTGTCTGGATTTCCCTGCAAAAAGGGAAATAGTGGCTCTGAGATTAAGGGACTGATAACACAGGACTAATCTCTGCCTGGTTTTAAGTTACCTAGATACATGCTGTATGTAGGAGAAGTGAGGAGTTGCTGTGCAGACACTGTGGGACTTGCCTTAGGCTTAGATGCCGGTTTTTGGTACTCTATCCTGAAATTTTAAGAACTTGTGTGATTGAAATGGGGCTTTTAATGTTATTAATTTGAAGAATAAATTGTTCAATTCATTTCTTCTTCTATTTAATCTCAGAATTCTTTCTTCAACTCTCCCTTTTCCAAGAGAAAGCCAGTTCTGTAGTGTCACGCTGCACTAGTTCCCAGGGCTAGGCCAAATCCTGCCATCAGTGGTAGCAATTAAGCAATTAGGGAATCACAGCCCTAAGGAGCAATCACCTGAAAGAAGAAGAACAGAATCTTGTGTTCTGTTTCTGTGGTGGTGTTCAGTTTTACTTGACTAGCTTTTATGGCAGGGTTTACATTTTTTTGGCTGTTATATAATAAAACACTTTTACTGTGGTCGGTTTAATTTTCAAAGCTTTAAAAAAATCAATATGTTCCTTTGCACTCAGTATATTGGAGTTGAAAACCATAATGTGCTATTACTTCAGGGTCACTGCTTAACTTCTGTTGACCCTCTCGCCCATGAATATTTCCTGGAGTTTATTGCTACAATCTATTTCCTGGATTATTTATGTATAAACTTACTTTTCTGGTTCTTAAACAACCACTATCTAAGTCTTTAAGAACAATGATTAATTTTAGGGCAAAAGCAATTTGCTAAATGCAGGAACGCAAAATCCATGAAACAATTCTTATGAATATCTGTGTTCTTCTCTTTGTACTGAAGAGATTTTGAGAGAGTTGTGATAGATGTGGATGTTTCAGACACCACAATGTACAACAGGGAAAGAAAAAACCACAGTGCATAGAGCTAATAGGACACATTAACAAATACTATTCTGTCCTTTGGGTCAATTGAGTTAAACACCTGCTATTCTATTGTATATCACAGCTTCTTTAATCAGGAGAAGAAAGACAAAAGATGGTACCAAAATCCTTATTAGGCTTTTGGTGAACTCTTTGAAAAATTACTAGATTGATTTTTTTTTTTTTTTTAAATGAGGAGGTTTTTACAAGCTACTTAAAGTACTGTGAGTCAATTCCTGTAGTAACTGTCCAGGAAACAGTTGACCGGTGGAGCTACACCTTTAAAGGCAGGCATCAGCAGAGCTGAGGACAGCACATTACCCCGATTATCTCTGTTGTTAAATGCTGGTACCTACATTCTTTGACAGAGGTACATATTATTATAGTGTCCGCAAGACAACCAAGTAATAAGGTTTCTGTCTGAGTATGTCTATATTCACCTAAATAATCTCTTATGTCATGCTAAAAACATCTAACTCCTCATCAACAAGAAGCTGTTTTGTATAAACACATCTAATACCTCACTCCCGCTTGAAAAATCAATTTTTTTTATATCAATGCAATATATGTAACGGATAAGATGCCAGTGTTTTCTTCACTGTTGTTATCCACTTTGGATGCTCTGCAGCAGTATTCCTTACGATGCCGGTATCTCTGTGTTTCGCAGGTTATAGCAATATAATGGTGCAACATTAGTCACACCAATGACTCTCACTCTACTTATCAACGCAGCCTTTAGATAACTTCCAGATGAGACACGACAGTGGGTAATCCATTATCCTCTTTGCTGGTTCTTTTGTCTTCTGAACAAAGGATTTGATACAAATTGTTAAGCTGATTCCAGCACATAGCAGTTAGGACTAGTGTTTTGAAAATGTATTTTCCATACTTGAATGGAATGAATGAGCTTCTACTCGCTTTAGGGAGAGAGGGCAATGTGTGGAAACTGAGATGAATAATGACCTGATGTAGTAGAGGAAAACTGCTGTAGGGAGAGATAACAGTAGGTAACGAATAAAAACCCCAAAGCAAGGAAACTGAATACTACTTGAGGAAGATGAGAGGAAATATTTTAATAATTTTTCCCTTTGTGAGAATATCATAGAAGAAAAGAAAAATAAAATCAAGACTTCCTCAGCACATGACTTGTAGATGAGAGACCACAGGACACCCTGATTCTGAAGTGTGGGAATAGCACCATCTATTGCAGGGCTGTCCTTACCTCGTATCAGACCTCACAGCCCCCCCTGCCTGGCACTCCTTACAGCTTGGTAAGGTAAGGACAGGGTATTTTCTTGAATTAGGAGGGGGCAATCTGCTTTCCTAGTGACTTGGACAAAGCCAATGATAAAGCAGGAACCGATCTCAGTTCTTCTGAATGAGAAGCTCACGCTGTAACTTCTGGCTCTGTTTCCTCTCCTACTATGAAGTGTCATCTGCTTGAGAACCTTGATAAATCAGGCTAATGAGACCACCTATAACTATATTTTTTCTGTTAATCCTAGGCAACGTATTTACCCTTACCTTTCCATTTTTGAGTTATGCTGTCTTTCAATTACAATCGCATCGCATTTTGCAGGCATTAGAAAAACCGTGAATGTTTGAAAACATTCACTCACATTCTGTGAATTAGGAAAACACGTTTTCTAGAGTTGCATGTAGAAAGTAAGACAAAGGAAATTTATATGGAGTAGTGGAAAGTAAGGGAAAGTATATACACTAAAACGTATTCAAATCCAACTCTAAAGCTTGGAAAATAGCTGCCCTTCTAGAAAGAAATATAAAATGTCAACCATTTTTTCCCTTATTTTGTTGTAATATGAAAAATTCAAGCACTTTTCACGTCTTGAAAATGCAGTTCAGTAGATGAGAAAAGCAGTAAAGGCATCATGTTAGACCATCTTTCTCTTTGAAAATCAGTATCTGTCCACAAACCACAACAAAAAGTCGGAAACGGACTTAGAAATATCACATCCATGTTTCCATGTGTCATTTATATGGACTGCTTTTAATCTTCTTGCCTTTTATTATGCGACTGCCGAAACAAAATTTGGATTTAAATGGGTGTGTCCAGACACACAGTGAACATAACCCAAGTGTGTACTAATTAAAACTTGGCCCAAAGTTCAAATGAGAAAAAATTAGCTCACAACTCTCTTGCTACCAGAGAAGCCTGGTCTCACATTTTCCAGCAGACAGAGGTGTATGTACATGCACACGCACACACACCCCCACACCCCCCCACCACATCCTTTGCAAGCCCCTACCCTCCCTTTTCCCTCACAAATCAGTTTTCTAAAACCCTCCAAGCCATGCCAGCTGATATAATTATTTTTCATCTGGTTGTTTTCAGCAAAAGTAAAGGTAGTGTAACATGTTAGACTTTGCTCATTTTCATGAAAATATGAATGACAGGTTTTAAAAGGCTGGATATTTTTAAGGAAACAGCTATTTTCTAATTGTTACCTGCATAACCATTTCACCTGCTGAAGGACTCCAGGCAAGTCTGTAACTCTCAGACAGGTGTTCTGGAGAAGGGTTTGAAATCCAGCCATGTGTCGCCACTATATTCCAGATCCTCAAATGTTTTGAACTGACATAACTCTCTTGGACATCCAAGTATTTCAGTTCACGCAATCTGAAGACTGTGCTCAGATGTCTTAACTAGAAAAAACTGTTTTGCCTGTTGTCAGGGTGGACTTCTAAAACTGATTTCCAGGGGGAGGTTTTCTTCATCCATACAAGAAATTGAAAATATTCTACAATTGTTGTTGTGAACTAGTACAGACAAAGTAAAAAAAAAATCAGGAGGCCAAAGTCAGTTGCACATGTTTGAGGTTGTTTTCTCCCTAGACTACAACTTGCTCTTATTTTATACACACTGGCCCAGTTTTCTAACTTGGCTAAATTACTTAGCAGTGTTGAATCCAGAGTGTGATGTGACTGACTCTAGCCAAGAACCTCTCCCTGTGGCCCTGCACATTTAACTCTTATTCAGACCAATGTAACTGAACTTACAAGGAATGTAGATAAATGGGGAATGTAAGATTTTTTATTTGTGTTTCAATGACTGAAAGAAACAGTATTAGCTGCATGCATTGGAATGAGTTACAGTCAGTGTTGAACAAAATTCTAAATTTAGAAAAAAGTGCTGTTCAGCTGTTATCTTTCCTAAGCAAACTAACAAACAAACAAAAAATGCAGATGCATCCAAAATCTCAAATTATCATTTAAAAAAAAAAAAAAAAAGCCATTAGTCTACTTTTTATCCTGGTTTTGGCTGGGACAGAGTTAATTTTCTTTTTAGTAGCTGGTAAAGTGCTGTGCTTTTTTTGAATTTAGTATGATAATGATGTAGATAACACACTAATGTTTTAGCTGTTGTTAAGTAGTGCTTACTCTAAATCAAGGACTTTTCAGTGTCTCATGTTTGCTAGTGAGGAGGGGCACAAAAAGCTGTGAGGGAGCACAGCCGTGACAGCTGACCTGGACTCGCCAAAGGGATATTCCACACCACAGGACACAATGCCCAGTATATAAAGTGGGGGAGTTGCCTGGGAGGGGCTGGTCACTGTTCAGGGATGGGCTGGGTATTGGTGAGTAATTGTATTGTGCATCACTGGTTTCTCCTGGATTCTATTATTCTCTCTCCCTCTCCTTATCATTACTATTATTATTATTATTGCTGTTGTAGTTATTATTGTCATTGTTATTATTATCATTATCATCATCATCATCGTCATTATTGTTTCGATTATGAAAGTGTTCTTATATCAACCCACGAGGTTTACCTCTTCTTTCTCATTCTTCTCCCCTTCAGGAATGTGTTAGGGGCAGTCAAAGAGCGGCTGTGTGGTACTTAATTGCCAACTGGGATTAAAACACAACACTTTGAAAAATATCTGAACAAAACTGCTGCTGTCAAAGCTCTAAAAAACAATTCACTTGAATGACAAAGAGAGTGTAAATCTCTGAAGTATATTTGACATAAACTTATTTATGCAGTCTACAGTTTATAACCTTCTTGCTTCAAAGCACCATTCTTCATGAGCAAATAAAAAAAGAAACAAGGCAAATGCAATGAAAAAAAAAGTCAGAAAAAAATGGATGATGGATTATAAAGCAAAGAAGTTTATTCTTCAGAATATATTTTAACTTGTGACACTGATTGACCTGCATCTTTTAGAAACATTCCATTACATGTGGAAATTTATAGCTGCAAAAATACTTAATAAGATTAAGATCAAATCCTCAGACTGTGTGCAAAGGTATTAGCTTCATAGATTTCTTAATTTATTACTGAAAGGAACATAAGGGAATTGTTTCTTTTGTATCATCTGCTTATTTGATATTGCTAAAGAGCTACTTGTTGCCAGCCCAGCAGCATGGTTTGAGGAGAAACTGTGAGTTATGACTTCATGAGTTAAACAGATTTCAGTTAACATTATCATGTGTCATCTGTCCTTAAAAATTCACTAAATGCTTCCAAATTTGAAATTTATTCTCCTTTTCCTTTTGTTTGCTAGGATTCAAACATTGTCAGCTTTAGATGCTATTTTCATTTAAAAAGCCCTTTGGTTTACAGTCTTCATATATATAGTATGTCTTCTGTATGTAGGATTCATTTTGGACTAGAAAGAAAAAAACCTAATTCTTCTTGATGTTAGCAGAGCAACTTTGACATTTGCAGTTGGGAAACTCAGATCAGACTTCATGGTGAAGCAAAAAACTGAGATCTCAGAAAAATCTTATATTTACTGAGTAGATAGATAGATCTAACTTTTATGTCTTTACTACCTACTTATTTTTGAAATCCAGTCTGAACTGGTGACATGACCATACTGGAAACATCTTTGAAGACTTATTTCTTCATTATTATGTGAATGAAATAAATGCAACAAACTGAAATTGTAACCAAGCATTTAAAATACATCCAGAAAATCATCCTCAAAAATAAGAACTCCTGATTTAATGACATTTCACTTAATGTGAAGTGTTCACTTAGTGTTAAGTGGCACCTTACAAACACTACTGGGAAACTGATTTTTCGGATCACATGAAATAAGGCTGTTCAAAATGAATGTTAGGAGACAGAGAAGTTGACAAAGCAGTACACAAAACATTCCTGAATCAACCTTAACATCACATTTTGACAATAGTAACCTCAGCTTTTCACGTGAGCAGGTATTCTGACCTGGACAACTGACTACAGGAATAAAGAAGCATACCATGGTATGGGTTTTTCTGAATATATCAACAGCTTGCCATTGAAAAAGGTTTAAAATATTTACAGTTTATATTTACTTAGAGCTTTGTTTAAAAATTTGTATTGAATTGAATAAATTTTCTGAGACTGCCAAACTTTTCTAAGTTCTCTAGCATCCAAAGAGTTTGTTCTGTGATTCTGTGTTGGCAATACTATCTTGTTAGGCTTCCTGGAGGGAAAAGTTCTTCTGATTTGTCAGAAGCACCTGAGATAATTTTAAATGCCACAACAGATTAACAAGAAAATCAGAAGTTTTACTCTACCAAAAGGAAAAGTTTTAGGTTCTTAATTAGAAAACTAGAAAGCACCTAATGCAGTCCTGAATCACATTACCAGAAGTTTTTTCCATACCTGCTTCAGTGACGTGGTTGACATGAGGCAGACCTGGCACATTAACATCTCCAGTTTCCATGGCTGGCTTTGCTTGGAGAAACTGCTGAATTGATATCTATTTTGAGGATGCTGACTAAGGTGGGACCTCCTTCCCTTCTCTTTTCAGATCTCTTTTCCTGAGTCTACTGTCTTGCAAGACTAAGATAGCTCTTCATCCGTTATGACCATGATAACTCAGTTTTCTCTTCCCTTGTTCAATATATGGCATAAAGTAAATCAGCAATGTTGGACATTTCCTGGCCTTGTCTCTGGGATTTAATGTGTTCCTCAATGAGCTTTAATTAAATAGGCTTTCTGCAAGTGTTAACATTTTCAAGGCTCTTAAATGATAAGTATTAGCTGTAAATGTATGTTATCAAATTCCTTAATCTCTAGGTCCATGCTAAAGTCTACAGAAGGACCATCTGTGACCTAGTACATCTCTCAGATTTATTACTGTTAATGAAAGCAGGTTTTCATCCCGACCAGCTTACCTTCCTGCATCTTTCAATAGTGTTCGACACTTGCAGTTTCATGAAACAAAGCAGAGTAAATAGGTTCATCCTGAAGTAAACATGGTAAGTGTGTTGAATTGTTGCAGTTGAGTTTAAAAGAGGATGTAATCATCTCTTTTGCACTGTCTAGACATTTGAAAGGGTTGTCAGGACTACAGCTACAGCTTACCAAGCATCTGCTTTTGCTCTGCAGGGAGAGCTAAATCTCTGAGATCAAAGTCTCACAATAAACACTTATCTGGGGTGGATTTCTGACATGAAAAATCATCAAATAAGTGCTACCCTTCACCGGACAGTTGCTTACCATTTCTCATTAGGCACACAGCCAATCTCCTTGGTGTATGTGGAAACCACAAAAAACCTTATCGTAATGTTTATATAGGCGCTAAGGTGCTCAAGGGTAGTTTAGACCAATGTGCAAGGGCAAATTACAGGGAAGCCTTACTGGAGAGAGGGGTGGCAGCTGTCAGAGAGCAGAACTCACTGCTAGGGGCAAGCCTGTTGCCTGGCAGATGGGTATACCTACCTTTGGCTAAATAATTCTTCTGTTTCTTAGAGACAGGAATCACTACAGAAACCTTTTGAATCTGTGATATCCAAGCAAGGACCACTTCAAAACAAGATAAAACGAGACATTCATCTGCTTTAGCATCCAACTGCTCCTCGAGAGTCCTTCCCTTCTTAAAGATTTCCCTGGCAAAGGAAATATTGCCACAGTGGCTGAAAGGAAGTAAACTTGCTGGGTTATGCTTTTCTTTGAAGATACATCCCTTCCTTAAGCCTGCTATCAGCACAAGTCACAGAGGCATTTTGCACATCAGCTGTGCATTCCTACACACTGAATGTTTGTGGTGCATTTTAAGATCCATCACAACACACAGGAAATATGCTAAGGTGAAACTAAGACAACACAGCTTCTAAGTAACTGTATGTGTTATTTCTTCGTAGCCAGATACTACGTATCTGTACTGAATGTGATTCAGCTCAGTTCAATGGAACCACTGTTAAAAAAGAATGTTTCTGACAGACTCCATTCCCTGCCTACACAGGCTGTGGCCTCTGTGGTCAGTTTAACTGGCCAGTTCCCTGCTTGCCCCGCTCAGTGTGGTCCTGGAACCTCTGTGCTGGGGATACAGGCTGCTGGCACTCTTCTGAAGAAGGTTTCAGGGTTTATGGCTCATCAGATATGACAGCTGTGTCTAGAGACATCAGCCCATATAGCAGGGAAGAAGCCAAAGTCCTGTACTGCTTAGTCCTCGCATTTAAGGCAGCCAGTTGTTCAACGGTATTATTTCTTTCAAGTGTTGAATTGAAGAAAAAATATCATATCTGAGCTGCACTTTAGACATGTTGCACAGTCTTGATGCCCATAATGGACCAAGCTGGGGCAATCCAAGCAGCAGAGGTCTTCCTGGCCACAAACTGCTAGAGCAATCTGTGGTGTGGTTTCATGTGCAAGCAAGTTTGGAAAGACAAACGGACAACAAGCTGCTGGACGTGCAGCAGATTGTTATGCTGCTGGGGCTACTGCACAAAAATGTGGTAGTTGTTTTCAATACTTAACTCCCAAACTTTGACTACTTGTTGCAGCTGCCCCTTTCCCCCACCCCCACAACCATCATTAGCACCAGGCATTGACCCTCTACAGGTCAGTGTCACAGCTACTCCTGTGTCAGTTGTCTCTGCTAAGCACTTGTTAAGATCATTCTAGCATTAAAGTTTGCTCAGGCTTCCTGACCTAAAACCTAATCCCAACCCAATTACTTTTGGTAACACCAGTCCTAACCCCAGACTGCCTTCCCCTGCTGTGCTCAGCAGCAGATTTCTTCCTTTGGTCTCAAATGATTAAAAAAGTTAACTCTACTCACAACTGTATGGGCCACAGTAATTGCTCAGGCCCTCCTACCAGCTCCAGATCATGAGTAAGAAAGGACTTAGTGGAGAATTGCTTGGCATGCTTCTGCAGATTCTAATAAAGATTGCTTTCTTGGAAAATGTGGCCACTGAAAACCTATGTTTGATGTTGATTTGGTTTTAATTGTAGCTGAAAATTTTTGTCCTTAGCTTTCTTGACTACTTCAGTGACTACTGGTACCACCATGCCCACCAAGAAATGTGTCCATTGTGAATACTGTCCTGCGCTGAGCCCCACCACCTTGGCTGAATGAGAACTAATGACTTGCTCTGCCACCATTCCTCTCCTTAGGGCACCCCACTTTCCCTGTAGCCATCCATGAAAAAAGGCTTGGGTCCTGTGCGTGTATGGTTCACCACACAGAAGTCTGCATCCATACATAAATAAAGTTTCCATCACAGCAATAGAGAAATGTCACTGACAAAATTGCTTTTTTCTCACTTTCATTTCCATGCTTGCTTTCTCTTCTGTGTCACCCTTTAGCCTCTTTCAGTTCTCCTATGGGTTTAATTTAGCCTGCTGACCAGTGCTATACTGAAATATTAACTTCTCTGTTAAACCTAGCCCTGCCACAAGAGTTCAGGAAACCTTCTAGTTCCTCCAGTCCTGGGTCCATAGCTATCACTGTACTGGACATAAGTCGAGTAAGGGTCACAACCACAGCCTTTGCTGGAGTTGCAGGGATGGGGTATGTGACTTGGAACTCCCAGGCCCTGTTTTGGGATTTTCTGCCTTGTGGTTTTCAAAGTTGAGTAACATCCTTGTAGCTCCCGATCACAAGCAGGCAAAGGCATTGTTTGGTGCAGCCTTGCTTCTGCCTGTGTCAGTGTTGCTGCAAAGGCAGATTCATTGAAAGAACAAGTTTGAAGCATCTTGAGTTCAAGTAGCTGAACTTGGCTGGAACTTTTCGGTTTCTCATTCTGGAAGTATGTTCCATTTCAAAAACGATTCCATTCTTTTAAAATAATTTCAGAGTTCAAATAAATATCATAACTGTTTTGGATTAAACTTTTTGTTTAACCTCAAACTCTATTATTTTTTCATGCTGCTTTGCTTGCTGAAATGTTCCTCTTTAATTTTTCCCCTCCTCAAATTTCCAGTGAACCACTTTATCACTGTGTGAGATAATGAGACTGAGTTCCACTTTTCACATCGCAAAGTGCCTACCACTCCATGAATCGGAACTGCCTTTACCCCAAAAGAAACTCTCCCCAACCATGCGTCGCAGCACAGGCGAAAGGCAGTGCATGTGGGAGGTTTGCAGTCCTGCTGCCCTAGAGATAAGCAGAAAGCTCTAACTGAACAAAGCTGCACTGGCATTAACCACACAGCTCTCAGAGCCACGGTATGGGCAGATTCTAATTAGGCACAATTATGCAAACTCATGTATTTGCATACAGCACCTCGTAGAGAATTACAGGGAATCGAGCAGAAGCCTACTGGATGTGACTCAACCAGAAAGGGAACCTCAGCGCTTTCCGCAGAAAATCGGGCTGAGTGGTGAGACTCAAGGCTCTCCCAGACAGGGGAAGAGGGAAAGAAACAAAGGCTTGTTTAAAAGTGCAGTGCAGCTTCTCTGGAAAGTTACTGCATTTCCCTATTTAACAGGGAAGCTGCCTCTCTGCCTCATGCTTAACATCTGAGTTTAGCAGTGCTCTTTAGTGATTCGACTAAAATGCTGCGCTCCTCCTTTGAACTGGCAAAGTCAAAGGCAGCTGCCAGCTGGGCAGCACTCTAAGTTCACAGCTCTAACACCTCTTTTTGACAATACTAAACCTAATGCCTCAGCCAAATTCCCAATCGCTACACAAATCACCTTCTTGAGCCCTAACCCACACAGAGCTCCAAAGGGAGGGAGGTGAATCTCAGTGGCAAACTCACCCCCGGAGATTAAAGGCTACGTGCAGCTTCAATATGCGATACTCATAACATCAAGCTGTGGGCTACCTGCTCCATAAGGGTCCCGTAATCAATTTTGTCCCTGTGGGGACTAATCCTGGCAGATCAAGTATCATTTATGGCTCCAAAACTATCTAGATCTTTTTCCCTCTGCCGTTGGGAAAGTAGGTTATGTGTTAGGCACCACTCAGTTATAGCAGAAAATACTGATGGTTGTAGTCTGTTTATTAATATGCAGACACAATTCCTTACAGAATAAAAGCAAGTGCAAGTTCACCAAGCAGGAAAACTCACTTTGTTTTTTCCTTGGAAGAGAATACAGATATATTCTCCCCTGTCTCAGGAATGCTGCAATCATCCCTACCAGCTTCTTTTTCCCAAATTAAGCAGAGACATCCTTCCCTGACTTCTCAAATGCAAAAGCAGTTATTGTTCCAGGCTAGCACTGGATGCTTACAGGAGTGCAGTTCAGAGGTGCGCCTCATATCCATCAAAGCAGAATAGCTAGCAACATGTTAAAAAAGACAGAGAAAGAAATGTTAAAAACTCTCTTTTTCAGAATCAGTAATGCAATAAGGCCAGAAGTCATGTAAGTCGAAAAGACTACGTTGATACAAAAAGAAACCCCAAAACCCAAAGCCAAAAAAGCCCGAAAAAAGCACCCCACCACCCACCACGCCCCC
>VZTA01014699.1:47407-97454 GCA_013398855.1 Mohoua ochrocephala
AGGGAGGGACGGAGCCCCCAGAGCCCCCGGGAGAGGCGCCCCGGCAGCCTCCCCCGCCCGCCCTCCCGCGCCGGGGCCCCCCTGCTCTCCCGGCAGCGAGCCGTGGAGGGATGGCAAAGTTTCCCTTGCAGATCCTGCCTGGGAGAGCTAGCGGGCACTCTCCTCCCCCGCGGAAGTCAGTAGCTTGCAGCCTTCCCTGGAAACTGGGAGTTGAGAGAAGGGAAAAGATAAAGGAAGCGGCCCCAGGGGCTGTGGGACCTGTTCGTTAGAAGCGAGGGGCTCTGTTGGCTAAGTTTGCTTGTGAAGTATCAGGGTCCTCTTGTCAGTCCTTCTCGGAGACACCTGTTAATGCGTGACACACAGCACCTGTAGTGCTTTCTCTTGGGCCACTGTATCCCACAGCATGGGGTTCCCTTTTGATCACTAAAGCCTTCTGTATCCTGCATTCCTGTGCTGTGGAGGGGAAAGCTGCTAAAGGAAATCTTGGCACATTTGCGGATAGTGAGAAAAGTCGTGGGGTTTGTGTGTCAGGGGACCTTTCTGCATCAGCTTCTGGCTTACAGGTATTTTCAAAAGCTGTGCCTGTGTATTCGAAATACAAGCTAGATTATTATCAGGTGGAACACGCACGCCCACTGGCTTCCCTGGTGCGACAGAAGTGCCCCTTCTTCCTTTTCTTGAAGGTTTGATAAAAACATGAAAAGTTTTGTGGTCACCGTGTAACTTACCCGAACAAGAGAGACCGGGTAGTTTTTTTTAAATGTCCAGTGAGATTATGCGCTAGACAGAGAGGGAGTTTCCCGGGCAGGGGCCTACCACTGAGTTTTGGAATTGCTGAACGACGGGGTAGCTCAGCAGGTTGCCGGGGCTCGCATGTCACCTGGGGCCGAAGGGAAAAACCAGGCGGAGACTTTTCATGTCTTTTTCATGCAACATGCAAGCTCCATGTTGCTGTAGGCAACAAATGTTGGTATTTGTTAATGTTAGTTATAAGGGGAAAAAAAGTGTGGCAGTGATATTAGAAAAAGAGAATTGCTATCTTGTGTGGTAGTGGACTGAACTTACAAAGTTTATTATCTTCCAGCCAATGTATCCAGACAGTAAGATATTAGTGCTGACTAAATGAAATATAATTTATCAATGGGCAAATAAACACCACACATCACTGATTTAGGCTGTTAAGTTGTAGTGGTCACCAATGTCTGTACCAAGAGGTGCTAAATAGAAGGTTTACCAGTGGACTGCTTATTCATAAATCATTTAATAATGGCTTATGTCTTCCTGAATGTGATATGAAGTATGAAGGAGTTTATAATCAGGCAAATATTATTTTGATATTTAATACATTCTGAAGAAAATATAGGAAGTAATTGTTTTCTTCAAGTAGCAAGATGGGCAATCTGAAGTCAGTTTTGACATCTGGATGACTTTGGCATCTTTTCCATAGTTCTTGATTAAAAAATCTCTATTATGACAGTAATACTTAAATGTCATTTTTAAAATCAGAGTTTTATTTCCTTTGTTTGTTTGTTTGTAATACTGCTGCTGTTTGGAATTTTTTAAAAAAAAAAGCAGTGATAGACTGTCTAATCAGTGAGAAGAGGATAAATATGTAAAGCCAGAAATTCAACTTCACGTTTGTGAGTCAAAATAAAGTGACATTTCAAAGTTTTACTTTATTTAGTGTAGGTGTACTGTATCCCTTTGGATAAGCTTAGATAAAACCTTTAAAGAATTAAAGTTAAAATGTTTGAGGTAGCTGCAAATTCTTATGGGGAGGCTGTTTTGACATTTTCTTCGAATACTCAGTAACAAAACAACTTATTGAAAATGAGTGGAATAACAGTATCAAGAAATGGAAACATATAGTGAGCCCTGGCAGAGCTGGAGCCAGGGAGGATTTCTGAGGATGCTACCAAAGGGATACGCTCTGATTTCAACAGAGATGGAAAAAAATGCAAAAGCGTTTTTTTGCCAGCTCCTTAGAATTATCTTCCTGAGGAAAACCAAGTCGGACCAATTCAAGTGATACAATTTCCTAGGCATGCCGGAACTTACCTGGCTGCCCCTGGGGGTTTCTAAACCCCGGACTTGTTTGCCAGGGTACGAGGCTGCGCTGGCCGGAGCGGGGCTGTCCCCGCCAGAGGGCGCAGCGGCGGCCGCGCACTGCCAGGCTCCCTCCCAGGATCCATCCATCCGTCCATCCATCCATCCATCCATCCACCCATCCACCCATCCACCCATCCACCCATCCACCCACCTGCCCCTGGGCCCGCGCAGAACTTCCCTTTTCCTGACAAAAATACTATAAATACAGGATGGAGGTTCTTAAACGTGAGGTTTGTGTGCGTGTGTTTTACAGTAGCCAAACTGCGTATGACATGAATTTAGTGAAGTGAAACAGATGGTCTCTTGAAAGCTCACAAAACAATTAAGGTTTCCAGTTGTATAAGTGAGGGCTCACTGTTGAAGTGCTGCCACAAAGTCACGAAAGTGTTACGTTCTTTTGCAAATGTCATCAGTCAGAATTAGGGGGCTGTTATTGTAATTTTTGTTCTGTCAAAGTATGTTCCAGAATCCTGATATAATTTATATTCATTGTTCTGCTGCTATGTCCAGACATCAGCATTCAGAGGGGGCGTAAAGTTATTTTTATAGGATAAACTGCTGTTAAGGAGTGTTTATCTAGCATTTACCTACTGCTGAAATAGTAACATTTTGTATATTGCCTGAGCTTTAGTCTGTTTAAAAAAAAAATAAAAAATCCACAACTGAGAACAAACTTTCATCATTGTGCATTAGGACCTTTGGCTTTTATCTTAGAAGTATCAAAAGAAATGCAAGATTAGACAACATGTATATCAGGTGTATTTTCTCTGTTTGCATTTAAGTATATTTTTTTCTGTACTTGATATGTAAACAGGGACTATTGGTTTAGAGAATCCTAATGACATTTGAGAACAAATCCTATTTGCATATCATATATATTTTACTAAGATTTCCCTCTAAAGTAGTCATCTTTTTTTTCAACTTTCAGACTGCTTCTTCCTCTTTTTTGTGCTTTTTGTCTTTGTCATTTCCTCTGAAAGAGTGGTTTGAAATACTGCTAGTAAATAGTGAGTAAATTAAGACTGTAATGAGGTTGACTTAGGTCTTAAATTCAGTTTTACAGAAACTCATTTCCACAGGTTTAGGGTAAGATCAATACTCATAGTTCATTGAAAGTTTAAGAATCCCTTGGGAAAAAGTGTTTTTGTTTGGCTCTGAATATACCTGTTCAGAGTTTATATCCTCATGCAGGCACCTAAACTCTAGCAAATACTTGACTCAGATGTTAGGTTTTGTCTGACACGTAACTTGGAGTTGATGATAAATAACAGGGGATCTCTCTACACTGTAAACAAATATAGTCAATGATGGAAAGGTCTTTATAATTTGAAAAGGGTTTTATTTTGGTCAACAATTTATTAGCAACTCATATGGGCCATTTAGAGCAAAGTCGTGTGGCATCTACTGCCTTACTGAATACCAGATTCCTCTAAAAAAATGCAGGTCAGGAGGGCTGTTTCCTTTCAAGGAAGAGACTCCTGAGACCATGAAGGAGGTAGATGAAGAAATGCATAACGTCAGGTGATGAGAGACTCCCCGAGGAAAATATTCACAAACTTTGGTATTTTTCATTAAAGACTTTTTGGCACGTTTTGGTGGAGCAGTGCTGCAGGTCCCTACACCTGCATAGACTCAGGAGATGGAGGTTTGGACCCAAAACTTGTGTTTCCTGCAAGACTGCTATGAAGTGGTACCCAGAAAGTTGCTTTGCTTTGAAGTATGCCAAATACAGCTATCACACAAGAAACATGCTCTGTTGAATCCTACTGGTTTTTCTCCACAAAGGAGATAAAAATTTAATATTAAAAAAAATATAAAAATAAAAGCATCATTGGACACAGCTTTTTATAACAGTCACTGTGGTTTCCTTGGACTGTGTGAAGTACTGCTCAGTTCTGCTGCTTGTAACCTTAAAAGCCCTGGAAAAAAGAAATCTCTGTAGCAGCCCCGGTTTCAAAACTTACCAAGGCTGCAGTCTCTTAGTCTGCGAACACAGCTGGGGTCACTGGTATTTTGCATTCCCAGTGTGGTTCATGCTTCCTAAGAAAAATGAATACCAAAGGACTTTAAGGCGGCAGCGGTTAAGGTAATCTCTCCTGAGGACTCTCTACGGAGGGAACAAGGGTAATTTGATGGGAGCATTTACGATCCAGTACAAGGAAATGCTGCAAGCTTGCCAGCAGTGTGGAATTATATCCAACTTCTAGGTTTGATGAGGGCTGAGCTGGGAGTGTTAATGCGGTGCAATTGGCAGATGCCGTATTTACTAAATCGGAGAATTGCGTAATCACAGCAGGAACTAGAAGAACCTATGAGTTTGCTTTCTATGGAGAAGTATGCAGAGAGGCCATGCTAAGTGCACATGGGGATTGTTTTTGTTTGTGGCTTCTCACAAATGTGCATAAAACATTGCCCCGAAGTGACGTCTGTGAGTGCTGGGTGCTGTATCTCATCATGGAACACTTCCTCTGCTTTCTCCTCTTGTCTTGTTTCAGTTAGCACTCCTTGCTGTCAACATTGAGAAGTCAGTCGTGCCAAGTGTCTGCGTTTGAAAGGGCTTGTGTAACCTGTCCGTGTCCCTCAACCAAAGGGCAGTGTGTTTGAGTGTGTTTCTGGGTTGGATTTGACCCAACCTTCTGAAACAGGCAAATGGAGCAGGTTCTGAGGCCAGATACGGGGTCAGGCATGGTGCTTGAGTTGAACGCACAATTTCAAAAGTAGCATCTTGATGGGGTGGTACATCAAGAGAAATGTAAGGATTGATATGAAGATAGGTACAAGACCTCAAAAGAATGATGCATACGCTCTACTCAGCCATGGTAAAATCCCAAGAGGCATATTCTCTTCACTTTCAAGCACTGCACTTTAAGAAATATATGGACTAATTGAGAACTGTCATGTGAAGAAAAAAGGAAAGAACGCTGCTATAGAGAATAAAACTAAGACATGACATGGTAACAATCTTAAAGGGTATAAAAGGCTTCCACAGAGGAGGGAATAACTTGTCTTCAGCAGTAACTAATGTCTGAAATTGCAGTAAGGCAGATTCCTATATTACAAGGCTAGAGGAATGAATTACCTATGAGCAGTCTTCATCACTGAAATAGGTTAGATAAACATATGTCCAAAATGTCATTCTGTCAAAAAAGGCAGCTGTTCCTGCCTCGGAGCAAGTGGCTGGACAATGTGACCTTTCTAGGTCTCACCCAGCTATCTGGAATCATTCTGTGTGGATAGCTTTAAGTACACAGAGGTTCACCTTGAACTCTGCAGCTAGATAAAATGCAAGCATGAATTCCAGTGCTCTCTTAGCTTGAGGCCTCTGTCTCTCATTTCCAGTGATATATGTGGCTTTAATATGATTTCAAGATACACTTTCTGTGGCTATAGATGAGATAAGGACATTTAAAATGCTGCTTTAGTTAGTGTTCTTATGCCATGAAATAAAGCTTTTTAAATCAGATTTTGTTCTTACTTGTTTAGAACTTTTACCTGTTAATATGAACGCTGTCTAGGTTCCACTATAAGCAGAAATTTTTTTTAAGATACTCTCATAGTGATTTTTTTTGGTCTTTAGGCAGAATTGCTTATCTCATGCCATTTTGTTCAGTGAACAATCCTTGACTTGAATAGGAAGAGTTCCACAAAGGGAATATATAAACCTTTCCATTTAACCTTTCTCTGGCAGTGTTTCAAATATATGTTGTGTCACAGTTGATGCTAGGATCTCCTTTCCTTTGCTTTACAGATGTAATTGAACTGTGTCAAAGGGCTGCTTATGTTTCAGGGATGCAATGCCATTTATAGTATTACTGCAGCTTTCCTTAACTGCTGTCATAGGGCACATTCTCTTGGAAGTTTCAGCTGCATTTAGTAGCAGAATAGGATGCAGTGGTTACCCAGTAATAAGCACTTAGAGTTGTATTTAATTTTTTCTTCTATTCATGCATTGCCTTTTTTTTTCCCTTTAGTCATAATTTGCAAACTGCATCTCTGCTGAATAATTGCATCTTTTCTTCTCTTAAGAATTGCTACTAGGCTGATTGTAAAAGGCGAGTATCATCCATTGTAAATTCAGTGTTTTCTGAAGGGTGAAGTGTTAAAGTGTGTTCATCACTATGCAGATTCTTCTTTTATGAGTCAGCATCTGAACTAAAAATCCATTGGAAAACTTGATCTTGGCCTGCATAGACAACTGGGAGCCAGCATGAGTCTTTTTTGCGATAGTTGCTCCATGATATTCTCCAGCTGCAGGTTTCTGCTTTCCTGTGTGGATTAATAGGACTCTCCATGTGAATTTGCAGGCAGAACAGCGTGCATTTGCAATTCAACCTCAGCCCCGCCGGGACAGAAACCCGAGGCCCTCTGTAGGGAACTTCTTTGTGGCAGAGCAGGTTTCAGAGTTCCCAGATCCATCCTCTTCTGCCCCATCCTGCATCTCCTCCTTGCCCTTCTTGCTTGTTTCAGAGATTGCTTCCTCCTCACTTGCACTGTTTCAGTAGCTGATGTGGCCGTGCTCTAGGCCAGGTGGATCAGACCTGCTCTTGTTAGTCGAGTGAGGTTTGAAAAAGAGAGAGAGAAACAGAAAAGACTACATTTCAAAAGAGGTAGAGGAGGTGAAAATAAAATTGTAAGGAGGATGAATGTAGTATTTTGAATCCTCTGAGCATTATAAATCCTCTTAGAACAATATAAAAAGTCTGGAAAAGCTGAATTCTGTTCAATACTATCAGGTGTTATATAGGTTTAGGCAAAAAATGTTCAAAGAAAAAACTAGTTGAAATTGGAAAATTATGTCAAAGTTGACATGCTCTTGTCAAGTATTTCACTGGCAAGTGCCAAAACAAGTAGTTGTGAGATTCTTGTTTTGATGATAATAAAATATCTCATTTCAAATTTTGCGTTTGGACTTTTAGGTTAGAATTTTTGTATTATATATAAACACAATTAAGAAGCACTTTGATTTGAAGTTTTTGTGTTTGTGTATTTACATATTTTTCATTTAATATGCTACAGCAAGCATTGACTATTCACTTTTAATCTGAATAAGATCAAAATTTTGATGAGGGTGGGAAATTAACTTTTTAGTCATCTCTGATTGAGACTTAGTGCTGTTGAGAATTTGGCTATGTAAGCCCTGTAAGAGCAGGCCATTTTATCTTGTAAAAATACTAACTTCTATTTGATGACAAGAAAGGGGAGAATGGCTGAAAAGAATGGTTGTCTTGATCATCCAGCTAGGGTTTTGGGGTCTTGGTTTTTTAACTTTATAGTATATTTCTCATTCAGGTTGCTTCTTGGTTAATAAGATGTACATGAGGCAACAAAATTAAAAGAGAGCACATTTTCCAGATTGCAGCTGCTGTAAAGATAGTAGATTTATGATTTACTTGAAGTGAATGTATTTATTTATGGACTAGATGTTTAGCATTTGGTGTATTGCAAAAAACCTGACCACAATTTATTACTGGTTCCTATTTAAACTTGATGTGTAATAATCTAAGTTGTAGTCTCAAATAAAATGGTTAGCACGAATCACCGCTATAGATTATCATGAGCTCTGGTTTCCATTTACTTTTTATTATGTCTGTTAATAATTTTCTTTTTAAAAAAGTTTTTATGAATTAAGAATGTGTAATGCAATGCTTTTTAGTTTATTATGCAAATTCTGCAAGACTTAATAATTGAAATGTACAGTTGTAGACTGTGGAAGTACGCAACTTTTCATGTTTACATTCAGCCACAGAAACCCAAAAGGTTCTTTCCCCTATTAAACATCACACTAAGCAATAACATAATTGCTTCCAGTTTTGCTGATTTTAATGAATTTATCCTTCCCAAATATTTCCTGTAAGCTGTTGGAGACATTTCTGTCTTTCCAATGCACAAATGATATAATAACAGTAGTAATTTGTCCTAAAAATTTCTTACCTAGGGCAGCGTAGCTAAGAAGGGATTACGTAGGTCAGCGAGCACTTCCTTGAGATGAGAAGCGGTTGTGTCGTGAAAGTCTGTTCCACATGTCAAACCACGACAGTGGGGCATGTGGAACAGACCTTCATGACACAAGTATGATGTGCCACAGAATGTAATGAGGGCATTGAGTTTGAGTTTCTACAGTAGCAAAAAAAAATTAATTCTAGCATGCTTTGTTTGAAGGCTTGCTGGTCTTTATCTGGTTTTGCTTAGCCTGTTTTTCCATTTATTTTTTGACTTAATATACTTGGCTTTTTCAGCCCCTGTTTTGTTTCATGCACAATTACATGGACAATGATTGCAGAGTTGGTAACACTGGTTTTGATTCAATTCAGAGCCATTTTCTAGAGCTGCATAAATGACCTGCAAAATTACTCTTCTTAAAGAGGACTTGTCCATTTGAATGGAAAAAAGGAACTACCGCTATCTTTTGTCAGCCTCTTGAGCTCACCCCACACACCTCCTGGAAAGCAGCCTAGTGTTCAAAAGGAGGTGGGATTGTGCTCCGCCTCAGATGAGATGCCTGAGGATTGGCAGTTTTGCCGTTTCGTGTTGTGTTGTGCTGCAAACTTGGATCCAGCTTGTGTTCCTAACTTTGTTTAGGTTCTCTGATGCTGAACCCCAGACTTTTGATTCCTGTCACTTGTCAGCAAGCAATCTGTATGCTCTACTTCTCCACTGCTGTTTCCAGACCACACTTGGCTTACAGCTTGCTTGATTGTTCCCATAATCATCGTAGATATATGCTTTATATTCATAGTATTCTTATTCTTGGAAGACCTTGTAGAAGTACGGTAATATCCTAGTTTTACAAATAAGAAGGTGGTTTAAAAAAGTGACAACCTTGCCAAAATTAAAGATTCCTCATTTGTGTATCAAAATAGGAGTTGAATTTTTCTGCAGTAGCAAATCTTCGGAGTTTCCCCTTGCTTCTTCAAATTCAGGAGTGTAATTTCTCTCTGTATTCTTATCCTTCAATTCCCTAATCTCAGATTTTAAATCCCAGTCAGACCTCTGATCAAGTAACCTGTCTGTCTGGAAAAAAATCCAAGTTAGAGTTGACTGAGGGCTCTGATTAGTGCAGCGACCACAAGGCTTAGTTTTGGACTGCCGCAGATTTTGCCATCTCTGATATTCCTTTCCTCACTCAGGCTTGCATCAGGAGAGGGATTTGTCTCTCAGCTGTTTATATAACATATCCCAAACTGCAGCATTTTATAGTCTAGTGTGGTAAGTCCTTTTGCTAAACACAAGCATGTCTGAAGGATAGACAAATAGACAAATACTGGGTCAGATTTCTGCCTGTTGGCACTTTGACAACTTGAAAAGACTGTGTCCAAATCTGTTTGGTTTTGTCATTGAGTTCTTGGAGAGAAGAGAACGATGGTGTTCCACAAACTGTAAAATTATTTTTCCTGTAATTAAACTTTAAAAATAACAATCCAGATTGAGAAATTGCTAGTCAGAAGAAAGAATTCCAATGCACTCAGTTCGAAGCCCTGCTGACCAGAATGCTTTGATTGCTCAAAAAGTTTATCGTCCTAAGAAAACAATCATTGCAAGATGTAGATCATTATTTCGCTGGATCAATATGATAGCCTCCTTTACTGGGACTGTATCTTCATGGCCTTCTAAGGTAAAAGATTATTGGCAAATGGTCTATAACACATGTATTTATACATGTATAATGCTGTGCCTCTGCTGCTATAAATCATGCTGAAGTTTCCTGTAGAGTAAGTATCTTGCTGAAAACAACTGATAGATCAGCAGCCTGGTACTTTTCAGCATCTGCTGTTTTATCACTGATGGTGGGCTTTGTTTGTTCTGCAGAAATAGTGATAAGTTGAAAAAGCTGTATTTTAAAAAGCTATTACTCTTGCAAAGTACATGAGTTTCCCTCCTCCCACCTAATTTGAAAAGAAATTTAAATTATTGTTTAGATAATAAATTTAATAGAGTTATCAGTGGGGAAAAAAACCCAACACAAATAAAAAAACCCAACAAAACAAAAGAAGAAAGCAACAAGAACTATAAAACCAAAAGGCAGGGGGGAGGAGGAGCAACCCACCAAAAAAATAACAAACCAAACCTCAAACAGACTTCATGCTTTGGAGTATTTGGGGTTGCATATCTAGGCTCCAGTTATGGAAAACTTCCCTTATTTAGAACTGTGCTTAAATGCTTGCTTAACACTATCAATCTATACAAATGGTGTCTTACAGATGAGTGGACTAAAAAAGATGTAGATGTTTAAGATTTTTCTCTGATCTCGGACTTTGGAATGTTGCTGACCCAGAAGTGCCCGGACATTTGCAACAGAAGCAATGATTTTTACAGCCTTGTTGCAGATCCTGAAATGATTTGAGGAGAAAAGGATCTTTCTGCAGGCAGAAAAGACTGACTGCCACCTCACTGTATAGTTGTAGTGGATAATAGCAGCGAGTAATCTCTCTTCTAATGCACGTTGCATTCTTCTTTAAGAGCTGGGCATTGGGATTTTTTCCTTTTTTTTTATGTGATGTGCAAGACACATTTAGGAGATGCACGAACTAAATATTCACTTAGATTTTATGATCTGTCTCCAAGGGACTGAAATGTGGCCTGAGCTTGAGAAGCAATAAGCACACATGGCTCACATCAAATTTAAGTGTAAACACTTATTACATGCTGCTTCTTGAATGCAAATTTATGGTTTATTGTTCTGCTCTTTACACAAAAGCATCGCTGTTAGCTTCAAGGGATGACCCTAAGATGTTAATGAATTACATTTTTATCCCTAGGCATGTATAGATAATAAACTGAAGGTGAGGTCTTCAGGATAGGAAGTTTTATCCAGCTTTATCTGCAGAAGTTTGCTGTAGTTAGAGCAGGTTGTAAAATAAAACCAGTTCTTTTAGCTTTAGCTTTGACCCTCCCATGCGTGTATTTGAATTTCATTGTTTTATCCCTATTCTGCTGTTTTATGGCACAGCTTAGTGGGAGTGCATACCAAGCCAGCATTCCTAGTGAAACTTAAAATCTCTGTGGCCAGGGAGATTGCCCAGGGTTTGGTTATATTTTCTGCTGTCATAATTATGTCTTATTGATCATCATAAATCCACTGTGGTTTTAACTTCATCTCTCTAATTACCTGAAAGTCTGAGACTGATGCTGGTACAGTTGTAGAGCCAGCCAGTTGTCTTTCTTTTTCCAATAATCTATTGTTTGGAGATCTAGGGAAATTTTTGACTTTTAAGTAGAATTCAGATCCATTTTGAGGTTTGCCATAAAGAAGGAGAAGACAAAGAGAGAAAAGATTTAAAAGATTTAAATTCGATATAAAAAGAAAAATAGTTGCTACCCTTACAAGCCTCAATTTGGCACAGCACTTGAAACTGTGACTGAAGCGTGTGCTTGAAGAGAAGTGCATATGCAAAGCCTCCACCAAAATGACTTGTGCTAGAACATGCTGGTAGGTGTTGCTAAAATGTTTATAGGGCTTTTTATATGTAGAATTTAATTTAGGGAAAAAGAAAGAGGTTATATTCTACCCTCACATGCTTCAACACAGCCACAGTTTACTCCTAAAAGAGCAGCTTGAGCCAATTTGAAACGAGCCTTTAGCCCACAAAGCCTTGCCTCTAAGTCTGTAGCGTGCTCAGCAGCGCTCAGTGTGTGTGATGTATTGCAGTGTGGGATCTTTGGTCACAGTACAGCTTGATGCCACTTTCCCACGGGCAGCGAGCGTGGCTTGTGTGCTCCCAGGAAGAGAATGAATGAATGGCAGGGATTTTTACCTTGGTGCTGAAAACCTATTCCATACCTCAAAGTTGTTCATTATGCTCTTTAAAGGCATTTGGGATTTGGAGGCTGAAAGGTTCTGGATGCCTGTTTCTTTGCTGATGTTTTTGTTTGTATTATTTATTTATAATATATGATAATTTATTTTCTTAATTCTATGGGTAAAGGAAGTGCTTGAGACTCTTGAAATGGGAAAAGGAGGAGCAAGCAGAGAAGAGTCCATGAGTTGACTGTGAGAGCTATGAGAATATTTGCTGGACAGGAATGAAAGGCCTGATTCAGTTCGCTCTATACATTTTAGCAGCCGTATTGATTCTGTGGGCCTATTCAGGCTGGAAGTCTAGAGGAGAGAGATCAAAACATCCATGTGAATTAAAAAAATAGGTTACTTTGAGGACAAATATTCTCCCTCTGTAATTTAAATCTGTAGGGAGCCAGTGAGTGAAGATAGGAAAAGATATATTCTGAAGCTCTATAGGGAAGCCATGTCCTTTTAGGGGAAAATGCTGCATTCGCTATTCTAATTTGGTTTCTTTTTCAGTATTAAAAAGGAATTATTAAAAAACAAAATAGGAAAAAAAGTTACGTTCTCTGATTCTGTTCTCCTGAGAAGCACAGAAAGGAGGAAGGAAGTGTCTGTTGCACAGTTTAAGGAATGTTAGAAACCTCTAAATTATATAGGACAGGTAAACTGGGAAGGAAAGCTTCCCAACCTTTATCTCCCTGCCAGGTGACTGCTATTATCAATGGCTGCCTTGTAAAAAAATAAATGAGGAATGAAAAGACTTTTTGTCTGGGTCTGCTGGGCTATGCTTCTAGGCATTCAGGAGCTTCCTTTTTCATCACTGAACACCTGTTTCAGCCAGGCATCACAGGATGGGGGGAGGACAGGCCAGGAAGGCAGAGTGGGACTCTTCTGGCTGTAGCATTTCTTCAAAGGTCCAGTTGTTTCCATGTTCTATAAACATGTTTTCTGAGGGGAAAGGAGGAAAAAAATTGAATAATAATGATAAAGATAAGTACAGGCTAAGTTCACTTGGCCCTATGGTAATTTCCTGTATATTTCCAGCTGTACTGTGACAATAGTGGTTTAGCTTGTAGCTTGACAGAGTAGCCTCTGACCATCCTAGAGGCAGTAAATCCCAGCAGAAAACACCTAGTCATAACCCAAAATAATGGCTTCATTAAACACGGGATGCTGAATTTAAAACGTGTTCTGCTCTCCTTGCACATCCCTCTGCATTTGTGGGCTGTATTT
Source organism: Mohoua ochrocephala (assembly GCA_013398855.1). Classification (NCBI taxonomy): domain Eukaryota; kingdom Metazoa; phylum Chordata; class Aves; order Passeriformes; family Acanthizidae; genus Mohoua; species Mohoua ochrocephala. The sequence goes on from VZTA01014699.1 coordinate 60,531, forward strand.
CCTTAACTTGTTAACTGACGTGGTAGATCACTTTGTTTGCCAAGGCAAATTTCTCCAGTCCCCAACATTCCCAGGAATACTAAAATATGTTTCTGATCAGAGATGCCCATCTCCCTCAAGTTGCTCTTTTTATCAGTAACAAGGCATTTCTGCTCTTAGTCACTTTGAGATTTTGATACCTACCCGCCAAGGTCTCAGTAGGAAGTTCATTGAACTATAGCTATTCCTGCTGTTTATATTCATCCAGCCAACTGGTATCTGATAGCCATCATTCTACACACTCAATGAAAAGTTCCATGTATATTTCATGGTTTGAAATCATGTCATGTGCTTTTTCTCCCTCCCATCTCTTTTGGTATTTATGCTGTAATATACTTTACTCACCATTTGTAGATTTAGAATGGATGGACTTGAATTTTGAAATAACTGTTTATAAGGTTTTCCACAGGTTTCATCATCAGCATTTATTAAAGTTGTTTTTAAAGACTCATGGATTCAGCTACAAAACTGCCACATCTAATAACTGTTATTATTTATTTTCATCTTACCAATGGAGCACCCGAGTTTTGAATGACTTGCCAAGATCACACACGGCAAATTAGTGTAGAAACAAGAAAAAAACCTCACAGTTTTAATTTGTGTTTTCATGTTTAACCTTCAAAGCAGACACTGTATGCTTTGGAGTGATGGAACTACAAACATAAAATTAAACACACAAGAACTGTTCACTAAAACACAAGCCGATAGCATCTTTACAATTTCTGTCAGAACTTCGCCATCCTGCCAACAGCTCTTGAACTTCCATTTAAATATTTGGCAGTCCAAGACTGGTTTTTTACTCTCTCTGTTGCTGCAAGATGGCATTCAAGCTTACTGCTGAGTAGAGCTGCAGTCTCTTAAATTAGGGAATCTGTTTTGCTTCCATGAGAATACTAACATATGCTTTAAAGGAAAAAAACCCAAAAAAATCAACTACAACAGCAAAAACAGCGCCCCAAAAAAAAAATCCACAAAAAGAAATTCACAAAAAAAAAAAATTGCCCTCCACCTCTGGCTGAAAATATCAATTTAATTATGGATTGTATTTACTTGCCATTTTAAATTTTTGAACACTTTTCTGCAATTCTGTTCTCCTTTTTCTCCTCTTTTAACTTTTTAATTTTTCCTTCAGTACTGGGAGCAAGAAGTAGAAGTGGAAGTTGTGTGAGGCCAGGGGAACAGGCAGAGGCACCCACTGTCCTGGAGCAAAGATTTGGCAGAGAAGTGGAGGCCTGGAAGGGTCTAGGCTTACGTTCAGCATCTCTTTTGTCTTAGCGAAGGGAATGATGAAGGTCCTGCAAATCTTAGAAGACAAGAAACCTGGAGAAATGCCATAGCCCAGGGATAGTAACATTACTAAGACCTTTTTTCAAATGCTGCCTTCAGATGCTTTTCAGTAAGAGCATGAGCTCCTTTGCCTTAGTGTGCAAGGGCAAAAGAAAAATTATGTGACTCCCTAATATTTCTCCCGGCCTACACATAAAACATACCTGGTCCTTCCCTAAATTACAATACATAGTCACAGGCAGCAAAAAAAGAAGACTTAATATTGTAACTGATCTTGGCTTTGGGACCTACCAGCAGCAGAGGTACTCCAAAATTTAAGCTCTGACGTTAGAAGAACCCCATATTCTTTAGGATTTGGAGTCCAGCACAATAACTTTTGAGGTTCTTTCCTTGATGGAAAGATTGTCTAGTTTGTAGTTTCAAAATAGAATTACAGAATCATTCATCAGCTCAGTTTACCTTGAAAAAGATATGCCAAATCACTGAAGAGTTGTTCCCAAATAAACGATGACCAAGAAAAGGCAGCCAAATGTGACCTGTTAATTTTCTTGTGCAATAAATGCATCTGATTTAATCTAATATAAAAGCCTCTTGTGATATAAAATTAATGACCTGTATGATTTATTTTTTAAGGTCTGCTATAAATTAGGTGCATCAGTTGGATGTTTTAGGTTTTTTTCCTAAAGAACAATTATCTGGTTTGGAAATTTAATCAAGCCATTGAGTTTAATTATTGTCTCATTTCTGAAAGATATACAATTGCGTGAATATTTAGAGCAGATTTCTAGGAAAAAAAATATGTTAAAAGTTTTCTAATCCTTTGCTTAATAACTTCCATGAAACACATGCTCCATTTAGCTTGGAGTGTCTGGTTTTACAGTGACCACAGTACATTTGGAACGCTCTCCACAAAACTGAAAATATGAGGCTTTAATGAATAAGATGAATATAAGTTACAGTTATGCCATGCAGTTCTCCAACTCTTGCTGTACCGTTCCCTAAGTGCTTAATCTTGGGCATTTACCACTGACGTCAGTGGGAACTAACTGCCCAAAATCTCCTTAAGCACTTCTAGATGTGTGGTATACAAGCTTATATTTTGCATTTAGTTTGTGTGCGTTTATTTTCTATTCAATTTCAAAGTAATGCCAGGTAACGTGGAAGTTTTGCAGCTTAGTAAGCCATTCACTTGGGAGGAAATTGAATTTCAGCCATTTAGTCTTTGAAATCGAAGAGGTAATAGTCAGTCTTAGGACCAACAGCTTCTGCTCAGCAGTCCGCTGTACTCAACAGGACATTTGAATATGTGCTGCTTGAAGAACATTTCCCATCGGTTCCTGAAGAGCTCAGCTCTGCTGCTCTCACTGGCCAGGGGGAAGCTGCTGGTCTGGGAAGCACAGAGCTCTGTGTACAAGAGGTTGCCAGGTCTTATGGTCCCCTTTCTGCTGCTAAATAATTTTTAAAGAAATGTAAGCTGTCACAGCTGTGTAGGAAGGATGCAAAATAAATTAGAAATATTTAGAAGAAGCTGTGGGACATTGAGGATTTACACATTGAAAATACTTATGAATCCATTTTGACATTCAGTACATAACGTCTTATAAAAATGAAAAGATAGAAGGGGTGTTTGTAGGTTTGTATTTCTGTTTGTATCACAGAATATTCTGAGTTGCAAGGGGCCCACAAGGATCATCAAGTCCAGCTCTCAAGTGAATGGCCCATACAGGGATTGAATTCACAGCCTTGGCATTATTAGCACCAGGCTCTGACTAACTGAGCTCTATATGCATATGTGTAAATATTGTCATATTTAAAGATAAGGCTGCATATCAGTTATACAGTAAATTTTCTTTGTTTTCATTCTTTATTTGCCTATTCCTACGTTGATTTTCACATTCTTTATAATAAGGATATTACTTTGAACATTCTGCTTCCCAGAGATACCATTCCTTTTACTATTCTTAGAGCATATTCCACTCCAAGTTTTGCTTTTGTTTATTGATGGAGTGTCATGTATTAAGGAAACACAACCTCCTTTATCCTAGCTTAATTACTGTTTTCAGTATTTTTTTCATCTTTTTAATACTCAGTAGTAATCAAAGTCATAAATCAATAGACTGCAAAGAGCATCTAGTAATTATCTTTTCTCAATGTTGACTTCTACTTTTCCACTTTTCACTTCTATTAGTAACTCATACAGTTTCTAATAGTACCTCATAGTGCATTCAAATAAAGCGACTACATAGAGACATCGGGGTTCTTCTGATCACTTTTTTTTGCTAGTCCTTATACAAGCAGCTTCTCATGTTGATGATCATTGTGCACGGCTATAGCTACGGATGTTAGTCTAAATTTGCTTTCCTCACTCTGGCAAAAACCCTAGTGGCTCCAGTAGTAATTTGCTTGCTAGGGTTTATATCTGTCCCCGATGGAGGAGCCTGGAGTCCCAAGGGGAGGAAGGCACGTGAAGCTCACAGAACTCTTCAGCCCCGGAGGAAGATGGCTCTGGTCACCCAGTGTGCGACACAGCTCTTGGGAGGCAGGTGACTTCTTCTCCCTGAGTCTGATGGCTGTGGCATAATGATGCGGGGCCTTCGAAGGTTGCTAAACCTGGGGGCTAAAACTCATGTTGAAACAAAGGCCAAATCATGTGGTATCAATACTGTAGTAGGTAGTTACTGCTTCAAAACCCTCCATGGGCTGCAGGATCAAGTTTCAAGGGAGAAAATCCCCTACTTGGTTATGCATCTAATTAGTTTCTCTTTAGCAGGTGGATATTTTTTGTGTTTGGCATGAGTTATATGCTTAGCATATAAAAGAAAATAGAGGAATAAGCTTAAATTGAAACAAGATGATTGGGGTTTACTACTCTTAAAATACCGTTCTCTTATTTGGGGAAGCAGGAACTGAAGAGATCGGGAATACCTAATGACTTTTCATAAATAGACCTCATTGGCAGATATGCCTATGTAATTTCCTGCTCTTGAGAGTTTTATGACCTCTTCAGCCCTCAGTTGCTGTCTTTTACTGCAGCCCTCCATCTGCTGAAGAGAATGAATCTTGCAAGAAATAGTTGTAAGAAGAGAAGGAGCTTTGTTGCTCTCCCCTAGCAAACTATTACCAGCTTCCTCAAGATTCTTCATTAGGACACCTGAAGTGATGCATTTTTTAAGAGGGTTTAATTACAGGTCTAGTGAAATGTGAATAAAGAAGGAACTCAGCAGGCCAACAGATGTTGAAGCGAATTATACAAAGTGTTGTTGAAAGAAGAGCCTTTTAAAACATATATACTCAAAGATCTCTTATAAGTTTATCCAACAGTTAGAGCAACAGTTACTGTTTTCACCCCATAATGATTATACAAATCAAAAACATTCTCAACTGAATGTCAGTCCAGGCTCAATCTGTATTCGAATAGGTGGGTTGTTTGTTTTGCAGATGGTTTTGTAAAAAACATGTTTTTGTTGTTTTTTGGTTTTTTTAAAGATGACTGAATCATGAAAATATGTTCCTTCCAGGAAAAAAAAATGAAGCTTTCACCTTTTCACTCTTTGATTTTCAGTGTTTCTTTCTAGGAAGAAAAAAATCTGTTTTTTAAATTTAGTAATACATGACATTTTGTCATGTATCTCATTGTCAAAATGAGAAAAACAGCGATGCAGGCAATTATACTCAGGCTTTAGACATTTTGAAACAATTATTTTAAAATTTCATTTTTATACTGACATAATGATTTTGCCTTTTTTTTTTTTTAAGATCTAGGTGACTTAAGAAAGGGAAGATTATTTCTTTACTGTTAATGAAAAGGGTTTGTGGTAGATCTTCTTTTACTTTTCTTCTCAAAGGCATTTGTTACTGTATCCCATAGGAATTCTTAGTTCAAATAGGGAAAATGGTTACTAACGGAAGAACTGTAATGGACATGGCAAAACTCTGCGAAAGAGAAAGTAGAAGCAGCTTCTCTCCAAGCAAACAGAGATTCTCATAAATTGACTTTGGGATCTAGTCTTCTTTAGTATTTCCATAATAAAATTGTCATAAAAATGGGAGTATGGCAGTAAATTCTGCTGTTATACTGATGATTCCTTTTAATTTGTGTCAGAGGAGGACTAATAATTCCTGTAAAAAAATAATTAGGAGATGGTGAAGTATGAAAAAGGCATGAAATATAGTCAAAATTCTCCCATTTGGTGATTGATTGACAAAATTTCTGCTTCTAAACTGGAAAAAACCCCTTATCATCTGCCTCTTTACTGGAGAAAAGACTGGACCATAAAAATGTGTGATAGATGTGGAAAAAGCGGCTGTGCTACTAAAAGATATGAGAACCAGCTTTTTCAGCAGCGAGAAAGAGGTACACTGATATAACTGAACATAAAATATTTCATAAAGTTCTGATCATTCATTTGCTATAAAAATTCATTCAAATTGCAAAAGGTGCAGAGGAAGCCTATTTGGGATGAAAAGGACAAACCACTCTCTGTGAGGTAGGACAAATTTCTTTAGTCTCACAAAGTCTGGAAGAAGTTGTAATACTGTTCTGTAAATATATTTCAGGAGAAAAAACAAAGAGGAGATATTTGAGTAAAGAACAAACAGATATGTATTGGCCATGAATAAATTTATGCAAATACAAAGATCAGTAACCAGTAGAGCAGGGGGGTTCTGAATGTGGTTCCCTTTCAAAATCAAAGAGATTTCTAATGAGTGCTCACCTAAAATTTATGGAATATTATATAGGGGATACACATCTGGAGGATACTGGTGTCCTAAGTCTGGTGTTGCTGCTGCATAACTTCACCTGCTCCTTTTGGGTCCTGTAGTGCAATACTGTAGAGGAAAGTGTTTTGTCTGTCTCAGGAGGTAATGAATGAGTCCTTCAACACTGCTCAGTCATTTTTCCACAGATTAACACCTTCAGGAGCAGTGCAAGGGGAGGGTGTTGCTCAAGGTCTGTGATTGGAGACGTAAGAGAAGTAGACGTGTTCACAGGCCATCCACTTTTTTTTGTACGTTCTGACCTTGCAATTTCCTTTTTGCTGTAATCTGAAAAGACGCTTAAATCATGTGTGCTAGACCCTGAAACAAGTGCCACAGCTTCTTCTGCCTGGAGAGCATCCCAGTGGGCCTTTGTCCAGGAGACTTGGCTTGCAGTTCCACCAGCAGTGCTGTCTGTGGTCATGGGTTATATCATAACTTTGGTGTTTCTGCTTCAGATCTCCCAGAGAGAGTGGTTTCTTAGCATCACTGTTGTGTGTCTAACCTGCTGGCCTCTGCACAGCCTTTGTGGCATGGTTGTTTATCTACAGATTTCGCTCAAAGTTTTCCCATAATGATATTATGATAGGTGCTTACATAACCCTGCTGTACTACTTTGCAGTCTGTCCCAACCTTGCAGCACGAATATCAAGAGGATGATTGGTCATTGGGTTTTAAAACCACTGTGGCCCCTGTGTAGTGGAGGATTGAAAATGAAGCATCATAGCACCGTGTTTCAGTCCTTCAAGCATTCCCCTGAAGGGATGTCACGCACATCAGACAACCTGTTTCCTAATCCTGTAATTAAGTTGTGCTCAAGTACCGTGTTTAGATTGTATTGGCTCCTGAAGGTGGTGTAATATCAGTTACGGGACTAATGCATTGTGTCACGTCAAAGTTGGTGTGATAACAAATAGTAAAATGCCATCATTATTTATTAGTCTTTTAACTAGCAAAAGCTGTTTAAAGCTAATCCAGAAATTCACTGTAATTAAGAAAAATCTAAGGATATTAAAAAGAAAAGAAAAAAAGATGCGGGAATGGGGATGGGGATGGGACAGGAGCATCACATCGGTGTCTCCCAGCACCCACTGACAGAAGAAGAAGAACCACCTTTGAAAGGACAAATGAGCAGTCCTCTGCAATTTGAACTTGGGAAACGTAGTGAGAGGATTCCAGCTCCTTATTCTGTGCCATTCCTCCCTTTTCTGAAATGTAATTTAAGCAAAAGGAAGCTGAAAGACTCAAAATGAGGTTCAGTAGCAAAAAGAATCTTGAAAAAGTGGTGAAATTGGTGGCCCAAATTGCTGCTTCAGAGAGACGAAGCAAGTTGGCTGGTCAGTCTAACAAAGTAACTGTAACTGGAGGTGCTGAGAGTATGCTCTCTTGCTTTTTGTCTTCTTGGAGTTTATTTCAGTCTTACGAAATCTGTTTACAGGGGACAAAGAGCACTAAGCACCTCTTCCATGGTCCAGTGTCTCGGTGTCTTTCTTTAGAGTATCGAAGGGATAACAAGGCTGTACAGGCTAATTTAAAACCTGGAAGACAGATTTTTTGATATGTATGTCATCATCAAACTAGCCTCAAATGCTCTGTGGTGGGCAGCTAAGTAAAAGAGTGTCCATTCCTAGGGTTCACTGGGAGTTTGTAACTTTGATGTTCTATTGTTAAAACTTTAGTATACATGTATCTTACAAAAAATCTGACTTAAAGACTTCAAGTAATGAAGACTATGACATATAATTTTATCCTACAGTTTTAGGGTAGTGGCCAAATCAATTTTCAGGAGATTCACTTTCAATCCCAGTTCTTTCAAGTATTGTCTCTGTAAAAGAACCTAACTAAAAATCAATTTCTGTGCTTGGTCTCCAGCAGATTTTAGAACAGTGTTTCTTTCTTTATGGCTCTTGTCTTTGAGGGTGGTGACAAGTTTTAATACATTTGCATGATTTCTATAGCAAGGAAGCTTCCAGCCTGGTTCAAATCACAGGGGGAGTGAAATCACAACTGTGTTGTTTGAGCTCCAGGAGTCAGGCAAACTGTTATTTATGTTGCCTGTGCTTCTCCACACACAGATAAAGACATGTGTCCAAAGAGTTTAGCAAGAAAGAGAAGGATGGCTAAGGGAGTTTTTATACCCTGACTCATCAATACCAATTGCACACAGTACTGCATCACGTGAAGAGAAACTGTAAGAGCTCCTCTGCCTTCGAGACTCCCAGAAAAAGCATGTGTTGCAGCAGTTGTTTTAAATGCAGTTGTGATTCAGGAGTTGATTTTTGGTAGTGCCTCATTAGTATACATACAATTTTTTAAATATATATATCAAAAATCATCAGATAATGGGAACACCTGAGAGAGAACCCAAACTTCTGTTCTGTGTAAGTTAGCTATTGAATTCTTTCTTTTGCTTCTGACTTGGTCTTTTTCTTTGGTTCACTGAAGCACTGATTAGATGTACGGTATCATATCCCATGTAATTATTAACATCCAAGCACTGATTTGATTATAGGGCAGCAGATGTCAGAAAAAAACATTATAGTAATAAGGACATGAATTTAGCAGCCCAATTTTGCGATGGCTGGAAACCTCTTTGTGAGGAGCAAGTGCTGCAGTGTTTTTCCTGGCATTAGTTTAATGTACTCTTCAAAGTGATTTTTATCAGTAATTGGAGAAAATAGGAATAGAAACTTTTAGATTCTCTTTGGTGATGTTGGAATATCTATCTCCTGCTCCAGTGTAAAGATTGGGCAAGCAATAAATTCACTCTGGTACAGTGTTCAGGCTTTTTCAATGCTGATGATAACAGCTTTATATCCCTGCCTTCATGAACCAAGCTTTACCATGCAACTGACTCCAAAATTGAATGCCACGAGGCTCAAGAAATCATGGGATTTGTTAAGAAATAATAATACTGACATTTTTTATTTGCTTGTATAATTTCTGAGTTGTCCAGACTAATTTCTTTTCTTCCCTAGAAGCCAGAATAAAAGCCACAATCTTTATTCAGTGGCAGGACTTCTGTAATTGGTCTTTTAAAAAATGAAGTATGTGGGAACTAATGGCACTTATCTGTGAGTGCCCAGTAGTATATCAAACCTATTTAATTTTTTGCCATTGCTTGGCCTCCTTTGCCCTCTGGGTCTTAGGTACCTTGAATGGTTTGTATTGCTTCCCTATTTTAAGGTCTCTCCACAGGCTCGTTAGCTCATAAATTAGACTGTGCCAGCTTATATGCTATACCATAGGCTGATAATCCTTTCTCTAACCCTTCCTTGGTGGTGCTTCACCTTGCTGCAGAGGGAGCTGGTTTCGTTTCCCTGTATGATGTATGGTATGCATTCTGTATAGCTTGGAACTGAAGAACGGCTGAATTCTCTAATTTAGGAAAAAATTACAGCAGCCCCTCTGGCTACAGGACTTAGGACCATGGAATTTTCACACGGTTGTCATTTAACTTTGATAAGTGCAGTGGTTATATGTAGGAATAACTGGCAAGTGCTGGAAACACATCTCTGTCCCTGCTGTCCTCTTACCATGACTTCAGAGCAGCAGTGACAAAGTTCATTGGTGGTGAGGGAACTTGGAAGGCAAATAATAAGGTTAGCACACCATTATTTGATGCCGTCTGGAAGAGGAACACAGAGTGGGATCTGGCCCTCATATAAGGAGTATGAGGCTCTTCTAATAATTTGATTTATCACTGGATGTCCTTGAGAAATGGCTGCATGGTTGAGAAGACTACAGATTTAATTTCAGGACTGACCCTAGGAAGAAAACAGTTCTTCTGTTTTCTTCTCTCTCCAATCCTGTGGTATCACAGGATTTATGAACTGAATTTTTAAATCAATAAGATCTGTTTTTTCCCCTCTATAACTTCCATAAAGATATTTCTTGCTTTTAGAGAGGCCATTGTAATGTGTGAATTGTCGAGTCCGTCTTTTTCAGTGTTCCTTTTAGCAAATCTGCTTGCGTGCGATCTTGAAAACTTTGCTTGAGTTCTGAAAACTGCTGCTATTGCAAGGCTCTCAAAACATGCTAAGGTATGTGAAACTTCTGGACGGTTCTTTCAAAAGGGAATTAGGATTCCTTAAAATATTTTTTCCAGGTATATGGTTTATATAGTAAAGTTCAATTTGCATGCGTACATATGCAAGTACTCACCCATAATTTTCCCCAAAGACTGTTTAGGCATTTTATTTTCTTCCACTTTCTTTATTTACATCTCACTGACTGTAACCTTTATGTTACTGCATTGGATGTTCTTGTCTGATGGATTTTTTCTTTAGGTAACCTGGGGATGAGTGTTCAAGAAAATCACTGCTATGATTCTAGGGCTTCAATTATCTCCTGGGGCTCTGCTTTAGGAAGCATACTTTCACAGTTTCTGCCTTCATGAGAATCTTCTGATTGAATAATAGCCTTGAATTCCATTAAGAACCATGTGTTTTTTTCTGAGCAAAATAAGGAGAAGGTGGTTATTTTCCCATAAGCAACATGTTTAATTTTCTTGTAGTCTATCTTCACTTTACACATGTGCTGCTCCTGTTGTCATTCATTAATTTTCCTTTTGAGATCCTTGTTCAGTCATTATTTTCTGCCAAGTCCTGAAGAATGTATTTATATAGGGTTTTTTTTTCAACTCCTCCTTTCTCTGAATTAATTATAAGTTGAATCATTTGCTATCTGCTTGTCTGTGTTCCAAGCAAATGATAGTCGTGTGTGCATTTGATTGCCTCAGTTATTATTTTATGTATTTCAATTTCTGAAGTAATCATAGTTTGACAAGTGCTGTCCATTCTTCTGCATGCCAAAGACTCCACGCTCAAAGGGAAATTACAGAGAAAACATGTTCCATAGATGAAAGTGCTACGTGACTATCCATTTAAGGAGCCAGTATGGCTTCTTTCCTTGGGCATGCAGCTGTAACAGAATTTTAGTTAAACTAAAATAAGTCTCCATAAATAAAGTAGATATTTCCCTGATACAGATTAGGGAAAGTGATGCATATGACTCAATGTTATGTATTGGTTGTTTTGCAGCTGTGATTAAACTACGACTACTTTCGCAGTTGTAGTATAGGAAGCATTTTCTTTCATGTTACGACGAGTCTTTAATGCTTGTGGTCGACAGCCAAATCAGAGAAGCATAAATCCAGATAGTTAAAAAAGAGTATGAGCTATGGTACAGTAAACGAGGGTGTCTCTCTCTAGCCTGCTGGGTTGCCATGTGGGATTTGCCTTCTGCACATTTGTTCTGTCACTGGCCTCTTCGCTAAGGCTCACAGCAAACAGAGTAGTTGGGAGCATAGAGGGTGGTTTTGGCTCATGTCTTAAGAGATATTTAAGGATGTTACAACAATGGGATTTTGGTATCTATATAATTTTGGTATCTAAAGACCTTTCAGGATCTAGGTCTTTCTCTTTTTTCTATTTTTTTTTTTTTTTTCCTCAATACAGGTTTATACAGAGAAGTTCATCAAGAGAGATTTAGTGCTGAGCACTTTGATTCCAGTCCAACATACCCTTCAAACTTGTAATCAATTGTCAAGCTCTCGGGTAATCCCATTGAAATACCTGTGTGAGTCCTTGGCTGGAACAGGATAGACTTGGCATCCTCTAGCCTGCCACTGTAGAGAACCACTTGTCTAGCCAGAAATTGCTCATCACAAGCACAAAAAAGAAAAAAAAAGGCCTGTGATTGCCAACTCTTCTTGTGTCCTCTGAGTCACCGAATAGTTTCTGAGCAGTAATGATATTTTATATCTGATGACCCAGAATCCAGGGGTTATGTCACCATTACTAAACAATTTCTCTAGTGGGGGAGCATTGAGTGCTCACCAGTGTATGCTGATTATCTTTTTGGGTCAGTGGCTTTGGTTAAGTTCTTTCAGATTCATTGAAATGTTGGCAGTTCAGTCTCTTTTATATAAAACAGTTTTGTGCCTTTCCTACAAATGAACAATTGGGAAGCCATTGATTTCACAGCCTGTTCACTTTAGTGAACCTGATGGCAGATGAACAGAAGGAATGCACTAGGTAAACTTTTTTATCCAAGGTCTCAGTAAGCATTTCACATAGCTTAGTGAGCAGCAGACATTGTGCTCTGCCCAGTCTGGACATGTTGTCTGTTTGGGCATTGTTAGGTGTCAGAGCTTTGGCATCTTGTCACTCTTGAACAGATTACTTTAGTTGTAAAGCTGAGCTATAGTTTATTATGTTTTAATTATCTTGTGCCACACTGCTGGGATTTTTCTCTTCTCAATCTTGAGCCACAGAATAGAAGTTGAGACAGAAGTCTATTTTCTGGTATGTTTCGTGCTGCCTGGAAAAGGATATTTATTGTTGTTGCACATAAATAAATAAAGGAGGGAATGTTTTGACTCTCTACATTATCATGAATGAAGATGCTATATTCTGTAGCCAGTATTTTTGGGTTGAGTGCACTCATATTCCTGGGAATGTGTTAATAATTTCGTGTTTCGAATTCCTCCATTTATGGAAAAAAAGCAGCATGTTTGCCTTCTGATGATAATGGTTTTTGCATGGCACCCAGAAGAAGCATTGCTTCAGTTCTCAGGTCTGATGTTTTGTAGATGTCTTCCATGTTGTTGGGGAAAAGGAGGGACGGATAAGAGGAAACGCCAGTAGATGTCTGCAAATTGCAACCCAAATTCTGTGATTACAAACGCCAAGCCAGGTGTGGCAGTGTGAGGCAACAGGAGGTACTTTGTGGTTTGGGTTTCATAAAGCTTAAGAAAACAATGGCCACTGTGTTTACCTGGGAACTAGTTAGAAAAATTACATGTAATTCCAAATAACTGTAGCTGGGTTGTGTTTGCTTGTTGCTGTTTTTTCCTTTTAAATGGATTTAATTAATGATTTTATTATTTTCTTTCAGATCTTGGTCATGCACCATAAAAGTAACTGGGCTTTTTTCCAGTGGCTTAAATGTGACCTGCTCTACAATTAGCTTTAAATTAGCAGCCAAAATAAGGCAACGAAACCAGCACTGGAGACTGAAGTTGTGCTGCCTTCGAGGGAGATGTTAAAGATCTCCTAAAAGTTTTTGTTAAGGGACGACTTCTGCCCCATAAATCAGCCACTCAGCTCTTCCATCTTTCAAAGTGCAGATGGATGCTGAAATGGATCCAGATAAACCAGACAACCTTTCACAAACTCACTTATGTTCAGCCTCCTGTTCTTACCATCATATCTGCATTTAGTCCCATTTGTATGAGAGCTTTTTTAAGGAAAAGACTCAGTAAACTCTTCAGCAATCTTTGTTTATGTTCATACACTGTAATTCCTTGGACACTACTAAATTAGTATTACCCAAGACTGGAAATGTTTATCAGGCCTCCTAGAGCCCTAGCTGTAGTAGTTATGAAAAAAAAGAAGAAAAAGAAGACTACTTTGAGGTGCAAGCAGATTGAATATCTGATTTCTTTCTTCTATGTTACTCCCAGTCATCCTGATGATCAGAACAGGATAATGTGGGATTTTATTGTGTGCCACGTATTGGAGTGGTAGGGGGCAGGGTAAAGACCTTTTTTGCAGTAATGGTTAATTGGACGATTATCAGGCTTATTCTGTCTGTGGGATGATGTACTGCCACGTTCATGCTCTGTTCTGGAACCTTTCTTCCCTCTACATCTGTACAGAATTCCTGTACACATTTTATTTATAGAATTCCATTTGCCACTCAGATATTCAATGAAGAGAGAAAAGAAATTCAAATCAAACTTTGCATTTGTGGGTTTGAGGGGCACAAAGCAATGAATAAGAAGTTGATTTTTTTTGTAATTAGTGTGACTTTAAATCATAGATATTAAAAGTCATAGATTTTAAAAGTTTGGGTAAGAAAATATATTAATGTGGAATATTCTGATTAGTTATTAAGATTTTTCTGTTTGCCATGAGAATGGTCAAAGACTGGAATAGGATTTATGGGGAGGTCGTGGTGCCTCTGTCCTTGGAGGGGCTCAGCATTCACTTGGACATGGGCTTGAGCAGCCTGTTCTAAACAGACCTGTTTTGAGCCAGAGTTTGGGCTAGATGGTCCTGAAAGCCATCAGTTGCTATGATTCTGTGATTCCATTCACCATTTTAAAGAAACTCACTGCTAACCATGCTTTCCATGGAAAGGAGTTCTCTCCCCCTTCCCTTTCCCACAATGTGGTGAGATTACAAAGGTTTCTAGTAGAAGCTGTGCTAGCACACATTTATGGAGAGTTACTGTCTCCATAAAATCTGAGAAATTATGTCCTTCTTACTGAATTATTAAGATTACTCAGGGATTTATCTGAAATAATGAAAGAAGAAGAAAAAGTATTTGTAAGACTTAATGAAAAAAAGTAATTGAAGTGAGACCATCTTCTCTGTAAATGCTGTGCAGTTGATAAAAAGGAGTTGTAAGTAAAATTGCACCTCTAGTGATTCGTCACTGAACAACTACTATTTAATGAATCGATTTGACCCAGCACTTCAGAATTTTGTTTGCAAAATGTGTTTTACCAGGCTGTCAGTTAACTTGGGAAGATGGAAGAAAAAATACCCTATTTTTTTTTTTTTGGTGGAAAAAAGGACAACAGAAACAACAGCTGCAGTTACAGCTGGTGAATGCAGTAGGTAGCCATAACATTTTCCAAAATGAGTGAGCAGTTCAGGACACGATGGGACAGGTGCAAGTCAGGCTTCAGCTTCATAAACGAGGTGATTATTTCTGTGATGCATCCTGTTCAATGATATGATTCCTCCAGATCTAGTTATATTTTCACAGATTAATGGCTGGGTCATGATAGTGCACCTTAACTCTATTTGGGAGCAAGACCAAGGATAGATGGAATTGCCTTTGCAGTCACTCTTTGGTCTGTTGTTGGCCATATGTGTGCCTAAATCATCTCTGTAACAGTTCTGATCAAATACAATGAAACAATTACAGGGTGCATTCCCAGGTACAAATTACTTTCTATAGATCACTTGTGTTAAGTTCCTCTGAAAATAGCCCAATTGTTTGGTCCAGCTCCAGCTGGCCTGGCCCAGGACTATTCAGTATTCTAGTTTTCACTTGTATCTCACTTGCAGCGTCCTTTGGAAATGAGTAGCAGATGCCCAGCTTGATGGTGCAGGTCCTCTGATCACTGAGCACATATGCTCCTTTGTCATTCTGTCTCAATAATTGAAAGTAGTGTCAGATGAGGAAACAAAACAAAACCCTGCTAAGATCCTAAGGAAAAATGGTTTCTGCCTGATCTGCTGGATGATTTTTCAGTTTACAAACAGTTCCTCTGCACATTTATCATCTTCTGGCTAGGGGAAGTCTGTCAGTACTGGTAGCTCTTGGAATTGCTTCCTGAGTGCCTCAGCCCACTCACCATTTTTTCCTTTGCTATTGTATTGTATTTCATGTAGAGAATTTTTCAGTCAGTAATCTAACTTCTTGGTAATGAAGAATTTTTTTCTCACCTCCTTGACTTTATGGTGACATTCATGACATTCACGTATAGTTACTGTCTGTCCATTTAGTTCTGTGCTATTGAACAGAAAAATGGTGTTGATGGAATAAGAAGGGTTTTTTTGAGCTCTCTGTACCAAAATTCATGGTTAGCATCTTTGTCAATTGCCAGCCATGTATTTCCAGATTGGACCCACTGAAATGGAAACTCAGGTTCTATAATGATGCACATTTATATATATATACATATCTATTTACTTCAGTATAAAGATATATTTCATTTAAGATTATTTCAGCTTTATCTTTCAAAACCACTAGAATTAAGTCCTTTACCCATTTGGATGTGTGCAATCAAGAAAAAAAGCAAGATATGGTGCAAGCTATTAAAAGGTTGCTTATATCTGCTTTCATTGTACAGCATGGAAAATTTCTTGCAGCACCTATTAGAAAATACTTCACAGCTGATTTTCTACGGCATGTCATACCATATTGCTAGAGGAATAACTTGTGCACCGTGTCACTCTGAGGCAGCACAGGCTGCAAAGGAATGATTTTTACAGAGGACAATAAAGCAGAAGCTTTCTAAAGTCATTTAACATGTTAGGAACTGAGACGGCAGTTTCTATTCCTGATTCAGTGGCAGATAATGCAGAGCAGGGTGAAACATTTATTATGGATTAATAAATGTTAATTTACAAAGTTTTGACTTGAGGGATTTAACTCTTCTATCAAAGAGATTTGCAGAAGTTACTAGTTAATGAGAAGTGATGGGACTTGAAGTGGTGTTTGAAAGAACTGTGGGAACAAAGAGACACAAACTCCAGTTGCAGAGTAGATAGCAGTTTGGGGAGATGAATTATGGGAACACGAAAGGTTTGATGTTTGAGGATATGAGATGAATATTTTTCTGGTAAAATTAATTGGTTCTGAAAGATTAGATAAATGAGATCTTTTAGAGCTTTCTTGAATCTGAAGAGAGCTGTTATCTACAAGGAAAAATGTGTGGTGATGATGACTATTAGAAATTCTATTTTTACAGTTAATTTTTAAAAAAGTAGTCTAACAAAAAGAAGCAAACGATGTGCTCATAACTTTGTTGTTCTGAATTATACATCTTTTTGTGATAAATAAATGTAATGGATAGGCTTAAAAGCATCCCTCTTCCTTTTTTGAAGTGCATTCTGATCAATTCTGGGTTGGATGTGGGGAGATACTTATTTTCAACTTCAAAAACAGTTGTACAGAAAAGGCAGGGACCATATCAGCTGGGATCTGTTCTTATTTTACCTCTACTGTTTCAACCGTCCTCAGGCTTTTAAGAGATTTATAACTAGACACTTGAGAAATGCTATCAAAATATGCAGTGAAACAAGAATAATAATTACCATGAGAGCAACAGCGAAAAGGCTTGTTGCCAGTTCTACAGACATCAACTAATCAGAGTAATTTAAGTCTTGGACACATTTCAGAAAGGCCATTTATATAACGACTCCAAGTGAACTGTCTAGCTTAGGAGCTCTTCCCTCTGTTGCTAATTTATCAGCTTTCATTCTGAGAAAAACAGAAGATGCTGCTAATAGTTTTAAAGAATTCTGTAGTAAAGGCCACAGATGAAATGCAGAGCTTTTCTTTGCCAGAGCTGTGGTTTTCTAACTCATGGAGGGATAGTTTTTGTTTCTCACCTATGTGTCATGCTTGACAGTAATAATAGCTGTGTTCCACATTCCTCTTGTTCAGAAAGTCCTTTCTGCAAAGTTCAGTGAATGGCCTCAAACAGCGGAGATGGTGTTGATGAAAAACACCCTTTCAATCATTCTGAAACATTCCCTAATTACATGCCTTATTTCACAGAACCTCTCATCTGAAATGTCTTTAGGCCCTCTCCACACTTCAATTAAGAGTATTCACACCAGAGTAGGATATGTTAATGAAATTACTGACCCACCCTTCAGGCCTTTGCTACAAGAAAGATCATTTGAAGCAATCCGTTTTGTTTGCATGGAGGTTGGGTCCCACGAACACGGTGATACCAGGCAGTGCAGCCCGACAAACTAGGGACCTTGAGCAAGAAACAGTCATTGCTTTGCCCAAAAAATATGTCATGAATAGTTTTGTATTATGCATGTGTTACCTTTACAACCAAACAAATAATAGGCTTTTTTGGAATCCGTTGTGTAACTCATATGAACAGCTGCATTGATATCAAGCGGATTATCCGCAACAAGGAACAGCTACAATGCTGTGCTTATACAACATTAGAAACATTTTAGGCTTCTAAAGGCAAATATTATCTTAAGTTGCACAATAGCAGAGGTAGTAGGGGCAAACTGTCATAACATTCCTTCAGCAATGAGAGGTTTAGTACTTATTGTATAACACGATTTTAAAAAGCAGGAACATTACTTGGGTGACAATATGTCTGGGGGGAGGGGAAGAGTTCAGGATAAAATGGAAGGGAAATGGGTATATTTTTTCCTGTAGCTATGGATTCTATAGCGCTGAAAAGAAACTTTTAGAAAAGAGTGATTCCACGATATCAGCTGAGAAATACTTACTGAATTTGCAGATGAAGCAAAGGTGAGAGGTTTAAAAGTACACTGGAGGGTTGTATTCAGGATGATCATGACAAATGAGAGCAGCATTCTGAAAGAAATAGAAGACAGTTCTATGTGAAATTGCGCAAAAATGTCTTTCTCAGAATAGTGACTGCAACATTACAGGAGTGAGAAAGATGAGTGAGGAAGAGGATTCATATTTGAAATTCTAAAGGCTAAAATGGATGCTAAGGAGAGAAAAAAAGAAGGTAATGCTCTCTATTATCTTCTGAGCTCATGCAGTCTCAACAGAAATGATGCATCCAGGCTTGCACATTGTATCCTTCAGGAAGGATGAAAGCCATCTAACTAGACCAAAGGAGAGAGCAAAGAAGATGGAGCAAATGGGATCTTTCGTGTCTGGAAAGTGGAGAGAAATGTTAAAGGGGCGTGCTGTAAAATGGCATCACCCTGAAGTGCACCACAAAATTATTTTTCAGATGCTTAAAACATAGTTGCAAAGGGAAAGGCAGTAGTTTTCTCTCCCTGTCCTTTGTGGACAGGATAAGCAGTGCAGGACTTCGATGGCAGTAAGGTAAATCAGACTGGAGGGGTCAGGGAAACCCTTGTGACTGAATGAGCAGTTTAAAAGCTCTGCAGTAAATTACTTAATGACATGGAAAGTCTCCACTGGTAGAGATACTTGAGAATGTATTAAACAAATATCTGGCAAGATATCTGAGGTTTAATGGAGTCTTCTTTCATGCAGAAGGATGTCATATATTTCTTCTTCCTCAATTTTCTAAACATTCTGTGAAATACATAAAAAGATACTCACTTTGTCTTTCTCCAAAGAGTCATTTACGTTTTTCAAATCATTTTAGTTTGAGGCATTTTGGTTGATTTTAGTGCTGAATAACTACTGCTGGCCAAATCTTGACTGTTGTTGCTTAAATGGACCCTGCGACTGAGGTAGAGGAATCCATTACATCATCTCAACAGACCCAGAGCACAGATTAGTTGGAACAGTTGAATTTGAGTTGATATCCCAACAGCTGGGAGTGAAGTATGGGCCTTTGCTGTAGAATCTTGTGAGACAAAACTGGGCAACAGTTTTTATCTGTTTGTCTTTCCATTTTAAAATATCAGCTATGACAGTCTGAGTCTATATGTGCTGTGAGAAGGGCCTTAGGATAAAGTTAGGGTTCCCCTGAGTCAAGAAACTTTGCCAATGTCTGGCAAGAGGTCAAGGCTTTGTCTCTAATCTTTATCTCCTCATATTATAGTGAGACCTTTCTTCACTTGTATTCTTGCCTTCAGTAGTGTAGATGGAAGACCAGGGACTTTATAAAACCTAAGATTCATGGGAATTTTTCTTAAAAATAAAACCAAATCAATCAGAACTGGAGCAGTGTTACGTGAATGGGCTCCTGAGAGCTGGCTAAACTAGTGGCAAATGCCTTGTGCTTATTTGTGATATGATCTAACTCTGGAACTCAGATGTTCAAAGGTGCCAGACGTGTTCATGCCTTTTCCTCAGAACAGTAAATGACAGATATGTTTGTGAGTGTCCTTCAGGTGTTCTGAATTCCAGGTTGTGTAATCACCCTGAGTTTCAAATTTGAGAATTAGAGCACATATTGCAATTACTCCTCTGGGATAATTGTTGTTTTGTTGAACAAGAATTTTGTTGCTTTTGTTGCTCAGCCAATCCTGAAGTACTAATTCTTTAAATAACAAATAAAATAATTGAATTCATATTTTATTTAGCAAGTGTGGTACCTTGTTATACCCAAAAGAGTTTTGGTTGGACTCACACTCTGTGCTGTATTATTCAGCACCACTCTGGCTCTGA
Organism: Mohoua ochrocephala; assembly: GCA_013398855.1. Classification (NCBI taxonomy): domain Eukaryota; kingdom Metazoa; phylum Chordata; class Aves; order Passeriformes; family Acanthizidae; genus Mohoua; species Mohoua ochrocephala. Next base: position 80,460 of record VZTA01014699.1, read on the forward strand.
ATTCAGACAGCTGCCCTGGCTCCCAACTTTTACCTGGCAAACATCCTCCCTCAGAAAGCCAGTGGAGGCTGGACATAGTACCTGCAGATTATTATATAATGTATCTTCTAGATCCAGTTGTGTTTGGTTACATAAGAATTTAAGAAAATCCTAGTCTCCCATGAATTAGTAGATTTGAAATTTGTTTATTTTTGAGGGTCTGACTGATTCAGCAGTTGATAGGTCTATCCCAAAGCTGAAAGAGATGGAGCAAACGTCTTTCTTTACAGATGCATTCAACTTACTTTCTTAATTACTATTTCTTCTACAAATAGTTATAGTATAGGGGTTTTTGTTGCACTTTGATGGTACTAAACAACCTTCAGTTAAAGCTTTCCAAGTCCTTTCTAAATGTATTATTTTATTTTTTCATATTTAGTCCCCCCTCAAACTCTCTTTATTCTCTATAATTTATTGAGGCCTTCTCAAGACAAAAGAAACCAAATCGAACCAAAAACCAAAACAAACCCATTTTTCCTCCCTCAGAGACTGGTGGTTAATTATGTCAGTATGTTCACCTTTTGAAAATGAATCAGAATTTGAATTCTTCTCAGGAAATCTGTAATCTAAGCAGATTTTTTTCTCTATACTATTCAAGACATCAGGAGTAAGGCATAGAGTAAAATTTCTCTGCTGTGGTTATAGCTGGCAATGGAGTGTAAAGCATCCAAGGAGTGTCTTGTCTGGTAGTTAGTGGGACAATAATGACGATAGTAAGATATTACTTGCCTTTGGGAGAGAACTTGGAATAAACTCCTTTTTGAAGGAGCTTGAATAGGACATGGCTTTTGAAAGCCTGAGCTGGTAAACCCACCCCCACCATGTCTAGCTGTACTTCATCTTCACGTTTCCGTATCTTCTCCTTCCCATTATGCTATCCATTACAGGATAGGGAGCAGACAGGGAGCGTGTACTGAGGTATATTGCACTAACAGAGGTGGTTTGGGGTTTTTTTTGTTTTACTTACTAGCCAGTATTGTTGATTTGATATATTAAAAAACCTGCATGTAGGTTCTTAGACCTTTCCAGCACATGAATGATTTCAACCGAAAGCACATGATTATTTTATCTTTTTTTTTTTTTTTTCTAATGGTGGTATGAATTTTTTTCAAAATCTTTGAAAGGCGTTCTGTCTTTTTGGGAGCAGTCCTGATAATAATGTCTATCTAAACCAATCGGACCTGAAAGAAGCCTATTTGCATCTCCTGTGGTGTATGGCAGTTTCATGAAAAAGCTATATAAAACCGTGCTGTAATTTGTCAGGCCAAATTGCTCCATTGTTTTCAGGCAGGAAAGGTGGCAATCTGGGAGCATCCTTTCAGATTTCAGTTTTGCCAGGTATATGATTATGAGGAGATATGATACTTCTAGGTGGAGAAAAATCAGTTTTCCACCAGAACTGTATTTAAATATAGTATTTAGATAGCAAATCATTCAGTCCTCTCAGAAACGCCTTTGGAAGGAAGATTCCTACTACTAATAGAAACCAAGCTTTGCATACACACAAACTTTATCTGCTTTGTTCATGAAAAGGGAAGTCTGTCTGTACGAAAGCTGAGGTCTACAATTCCCCTCTCTTTGTATCTCCCTCTTCCTAGAATGTTGAATATTTACTCAGAAATTATATGGTATGAATTGGAAAAAACATACTTTTTTTGCATACAGCAAAGAACCAAGTCTTTCACAATTTTCAGTTACTGAAAGATCTTCAAAATAGGCCTTTAGGTTTAGAGAGGAAGGAAGAGTTATTTTATTTTACTCTTTCATCACCATTTCTGTGCAGTTGATAAATGATCATCATTCTTTGCTACTTCCCATGAATTATTACTTCTGCCCACAAGAGTGGATATAACACAGAAAAAAGAAAAAATAATTTTCTTACCTGTAATTTTGCTTTCTCTCAGTATTGATTTAGTACTTAGCAAAGACTTTTTTTATATTAAAATGGTAATCTGTCTTAGATTTTTTCTGGTATAGAATTCCTTGGAGTTTTTTTATTTGTCTGAGTGAAAACAAGAGTGAGGATCGCATAAGGTTAAACTTCCACATATTTGCACCCTGTTGGGTTTCTTTTCTTTGGTTCGAAGCTGCTATTTGTGCATAAGTTTTGTGTCTTCTGCTGTGAAATTCTGCTTCTAGGCAAGATCCAATGGTCAATCAGAGTATTGAAACTCAAATAACAGGTTTTTAAAAAGAGACAGGAGAATTGCACAACCCACCCTCTCATCTAGGTCATTATTATAATGCTGGAAAATGCAAGCGGCAAAACCATCAAAAGAGAAAACAAAAGATCAAAAAAAGAACCAATTTAGCTTTTCCAGTATGAATATGCCATGAAGAAAATTATGCATCTCAACATTAGACATCGGAAGGATTTAGCTAGTATTAATGCCAACTCACTGTATGCCAAACTTGATACTGTTTCAATTTCATTGTTTGATAGCAATCTTCATGGGTAGAAAAAAAATACAGCTCATAGCAATGAGATTGTAGACAATAAAATAAAAGAATGCAGTCAAATCATCCTATGTTTTCACTGAAAATCTTTTTGCCATTTCATTTGGATTTCATTTAATCATATTTTTTTTTCACATTTGGGCTTTGAATAGTAACAAAGTTTTGAACCAAGGTGAATAACTGATGCCTGTACCAGCTGCTAAGGCTTCCTATTTAACCTGTATTGCTAGGTGGTTTTGTTTATCTGAACCTATGAAAGCTTCTAATCTGCTACCTGTTTCAGGAATAGAGAACATTTTGGGATGTAGAAGATTCTCTCTTTCATAATGGCTAGCAAGAAAAGCTCCGGCTAAATTGCTAAACTGATGAGTAGCTCCATCTATATCCATGTTACACTTTGATTTTGAATGGTCTCTGAGGAAAAAAGGGGAGGAAAAAGGTGTAGAAGTTTCACTGTTAAAAAGACTTTTAGGGTTTTGGTCTTTTTTCCCTCTTATCTTTCTATTCATTTTCCCAGGGGCAAACTTAAATTATTTATTTTGAAGGCTCTTGCTTCATCCCCCATTAGATGTTTCTGCTGAAGTTGTATTGACATAAACATTTGCATAAATCCCAGTTCAAAAGAATACTTAATTGAGGGAGTTGTTAGAGAAACAGCTGCCAGGTGACATCCTGTCACTGCAAGGCTGGAGAGGCTGGCACACACCTAACATTTTTCCCTTTCTGCCTGTTGTTCATAGACAGCTGAGTTGGCCAGAAATTGCACTTCATGTAGTAGAGAATGAAAGATTGGGCCAGATATTCTAGACAGCCTGAGTGTTACTGACTCCTCATTAATTATTTAGCATGATTTTGCTCTCTCACTGTGATCATTCTTCATCCAAAAAATTAGGAAGCTGTACAAATCTTACCGATGCACAGAAGCACCATAACATCCCTTTGCATATGAGCAAACAATGGGGGGAAATAAAGTTAATACAGTAATTTTCCAATGTTAGTGTAGGTTCTGTCTTATCAAAGTGTATTACTAAGCGTAGTCAGAAGTATTTTAATCACTGATATTTTGTTTCACCTTCAATTAAAAGAGTAAAATTAAAGTTTTTTTTTGTTTGTTTTTTTTTTTAAGGAACAGCATTTAATTCTCATTATTGCTTCATGTCTCCTTACTCTCCATTTCAAAAAGTATGTGAGGGGATACCAGAGATTTTTCAGGGGTAAAGAAAGAAGAGTTGTTTTTTTTTCCCCCTCTCAACTGAAAAATATTAAGAAGCATTATGTTTGGGTTTTGTGCATGTGTTCCGGGGCCAGAAGAACATTCTGTTTTCACTGATGTAATGGTGGGAGTTGTCAGCGATAGACATCAGGCATTTCTTTTCTATACACTGGTTAAATCCAGGAATACGATGGTACAAGGAACACAGCACTTGTTTTATTAAGTTTCATATTTTATAATATATTATTGCTGTATTCTGCAGGCAATGGCACCTTTGCTCAATACATGGAGCAAAGGAAAAGGATTTAGTATAGACCAAGATGATAATTGCACCAATAAAAGTTTCATTTGCAGCTGGGGCAGTGATTAATGTTTGACAGATGAAACAGAGGAAAAAAAAGAGAGAGAGTGTCCATCAATACCTTTTAAAGGATAACAAGCCATTATGTTTGTTTTTCAGTTTTCAGTGCTCAGGATGATGGAAGGAGATACACAGCTGCTAGGTAGCAATGTATTTGTGGGTTATGTATGTCTTTGTTATGAATGACATTGTAAAAAAACCCCAAATTAAATCTTTGGATGTACTGTTGATGAAACAATGATAAAGGATGTATCATTCTGTCAAAACTATTTATACTTGTCCATTCATTCAAGGTAGGGTAAAAGATCTGATTCTTAAATGCATAGTTAAGCATCCAAGTTCATGCCACGGTTTTGGTTTGCCTTTTTTAGCTTTTGCAAATCATGTTACACGTCTGAATTTGACAATGTAAAGACAATGTGAGAGATAGCTATAGGATATATCTGTTTTACAGGCAATGTGCTTGAAAACTAGAAAATTATCTTTCAAAAATGTACACCAGCTAAAATAGGGCTTCATCTGATAACATTTGATAATGAAATGTTGTATATATCTCTAAATCAAAGCCTTCACAGTGGTCTTAGCTCACTGAATTAGGTGCTGGCTTCTTGGTTATTTCAAAGCAAGGTAATGGCCAACAAAATGCTGAGCACTGCCATCTTTTGACACAGCAAGAGCAGTTGCTGACAGGATCATCCAGGTTCCATTTGAGATTACATTTTAGCCACTCCAGACCTTTCTCAGAGCTGTCCCTTCCATCTTCTAGGTGTCAGTGCTCCAACAGCTATACTTCCACATGGGTGGCATGATGCAGAGGTTGGAAGGAACCTTGGCAGTAAAATGACAGCGGTGTTCAAAGGCAAGGGAAAGAGTCGTTATCTAGAGGAAAAATACCGTGACACTAATTACTGTCACTGAAACAGGCTTTCTCCAAGTGCAAGCTCAACAGAGCCTTGCTGTGCTTGAAATCACTTAGGCCAATAAGGGACATGAGCCAAGGCTTTGATTCTCACCTTCCATCTCTCACAATGAGTGTAACAGCCCTGATGTGCATTGTTGGGCACCATACACTTCCCAGAGGGAGGTAGTTTAGGACTTTTTCAGTCTCCAATTTATTTATTTATTTATTTGACATATTATTTAGACTAGAATGGTGCCAGTTGGAAGGTACCATCAATGATTGCCTACTCCAACTGCCCGACCAGTTCAGGCCTGGACAAGTTAAAGTATATTATTAAGGGCATTATTCAAGTGCCTGTTAAATGTTGACAGGCTTGGGGATTTGGCCACCTCTCTAAGAATTCTGTTCCAGTGTTCGACCACCCTCTCAGTAAAGAAATGCTTCCTAATATCTAGTTTCACTCAAAAAAAAAAAAAAAAAAGAAAGCTTTATGCCAGTCATCTAAACGAAGCAATATTCTAGTGGTGACTAGTTGCCAGCAAAGTATTCTCTTTGTCTCAATTACAAGAAGGTATTTGACGACTGAAGCAATATTAAATCATGCTGTCATTTTCCTTAGAAATTGATCTAGATTGTGGCACTACATAAAAAAGGGTAAGAATATATATTACGAGGTAAAAAAATAGAATATAATAAATTGTATAAAAAGGTTTTAGATGGGTCAGAAAAATGTTGTAAGGGTGCTAAAGACTTCATTTTTCAGAAATTTCACCTAGGAGCTCTGAGATAGTTGTGCTGGGAGGACTGTTTGGAGCAGCAGGCATTAGCAAGAGCTAATGAAAGGGAAAGGGAAAAGGAGCCGACAAGTAAAGGAAATTATTCTTCTTGTAGTGTCCCTTGATTTTTGTTAGAGGAAAATAATTAGCAATGAGGGTAGTAGAAATGATAGAAGTAGGCAAGCTAGAGAATTACATGCAGGTAAGGATTTGACTAGAATACCTTCTTTAGTGAATATTGCCTTGGTGAAATCTGGGGAATATAAATTCAGCAACTCTTAGTGGTTAAGGAAAACTCCAAAAGAGAAGTGTGGGTATTAATTTTGCTCTTGAAGACTTGGACGCTTTTTCATAATGCAGCAAATCATAGTTAGGATCCTTTCTATTTTATGAACAGTCTATCAGTTTTCCTTAGTTTGAGTATTCCATTACAGAGACAGACAAAACTTTTTCTTGTCTTATTTCGTAGTGGTGGGTGTTTGGTGTTCTCCTTACCTGAGCTGTGATATGATCGGGACAAAAGCAGAGGGTTCTGAGTTATCTGGGGTGCCCATAATAATCAGTTGCTTATCTGTGCAAAAATCATAACACTTTTATCTGGAATATGATACTTCTGTAGGTCCAGCTCATGGAGAGATTTATCTGGCTAAAATGATAGTCATTCAAAATGCCAATCTGTTTTGCATTAACGTCTTCTTGAATACTCTGAAGTTAGCAGCAGGTTTGTCCAGGAAAAAAAGTCAGAATAAAACTGGAGAGCCACCTTCTGCCCTTGACTTTTGTTGTTGAGTATCTTTTTATATTAATGATGGTGATGTCAACTGGGGCCATTGTTTGCTGCAGAGAGTCCCAAGCTGTGAAAAATAGCAAGTACCCTACTCAACTTAAATTTAATTATGTTTTCCTATTGAAGTAAGTAAGGAGATGATCAATATGCACTGGAGAGCATATAACACAGTACAATAGTACTTTCTGAAAGGTCAATGTTTTATATTTTTGCCATGTTTTCAAGTTCTTCACAAATCAACATAACTGTTGATGGTCAGACCTAATCATCAAAAAAATCCTAGTGTAGAGAAAAAAATTGATCTCATTTAGAGGAGAGAGATTTTTTTCCTGAAAATAAGGAAACTAATGAGAAAATATCTTTTTTTTTTCCTCTTTTGTGTACGCATTCGGTAATTATTACCTTACTAAAAAACTTTTTCAGCTAGAAAGTTTTTAGAAGTCACATTTCACATAAGAAATGGCAGTTGCTCCAGCGTAGCTTGGAATGCCCTTTGGGTATTTCTAGTTCAGGCGTAGTGCCTTAAGCTTACAGTCAAGCTTATTTTTCAAAAGGATTGATGGCTAGGGAGTGTTGGGAAATTGCTTTCCCTCTTCTTTATCAGTATAAGGTACAGAATCACCTACTGTTTAGAATAATTTCTCATAAAGTACCTTTGGAAATCTAGATGAATAATGGGGCAGGGAAGAAAAGTGAGGATTTTACATTGTGCATATATCAAGGCTTTTTCTGTCTTAATAAAATCATAAATATATTGGGTCATTTCCATAGCATGTGAACTTGAGACCTGACTGCTAGGTCTATTTGTACATTTCAGCCAAAAACTTTATGCTCTTCAGGATCTTTATCATATGTGTCACAGTAATAAATACTATTATTAAAAATCATTCTGATTGCAAAGAAAAGATTTTCTGAAACTTTAGGTATTGCTGCTATTAGTATAATACTGTGTTCTGAGAAGCTAGCCAGGGAGCAGTAGGAAAATGGCATTCTGTAGCTTTTCAGCCTTAGCTATAAAGCTCATTGCTTGTGCCTGGGGAGCCTGAACACTGTGCTACAAATCTAATTAGGTTTTTGGTTCGTCATATTTTTAAGTAACGTATTGCCTTCTGGGAGGTCCAGGCATTATTTAAATCCTGGCCCAGTTTCCACAAAGTTCTTTGCAGGGAACTTTCTACCCCCTTTTGTGGGATTCTCTTTGCACAGGTGCCAGCGTCAGCGGGTACCCCGAGGCTTCCCCGCTCTCACTGGTATCTCTCCCTGAGCTCTTGGTGGAAGCAGGGCAAGCCTGTCTGCAGCTCATGTGTCTGCCTATTAGAAAATGGGATGTAAGCACACCTTTGAAAATGATGTTGTCTACTTTTCTGGTTTTAGGTTTTGGTAGAGAAAGCAAAAAGCAAAACTGAATGTAGGCTGCTTAGAAGCCTTTTCTATAGGGAGCATTGTTGGTTAGTGTAATGGAAATGAGATTTGGTTGGTACATTTAATGATTTGCCTTTAACTCAGAAAGCAGGCAGTTTATTATTATTTGGCTAATAATGCAAATACATTCCTATGCTAAATTGGTGGGTAGGAGTGTATTTAGGCTGGATGGTAAGGGTGTTTTGATAATGTGAGAGACTGGTGAGGTTAGTCTGTTCTGACACCAATGATTTTGATTGATATTTCTGTAGCTACTGTGGTATGATTTATGTGGCAGTAATGGAAAGGACATTCTACTTCTTTTTGCCAATGGAGTCTCAAGTACACTGTAGGGAAGGCAAAGACTTCTAAAGCATATGAAAATAATTATAAAGAAATTGTTTAGGAATGTCCTCCAACATTCTATCTGTTAGCTCAGTTTGCCAAGACAAAGAATTTCTAGATATGAAGAGGATAAAGAATAACTGCTAGAAAATATTTTATTTTATTTTATAAGTAGAGAAAGATTTTATCTATTTTATATTTGCTGGGAAAATAAAAACCACATTATTTGGTAAACATGTTAGTGAGGCTGATCAGAGATAGACTTAGCAAAAGTCATCTGCACCTTCGTTAAAGAAAAATTTGGCCATCAGCAGTTGATAAATAACTGAATTGCAGAAGGTAATATTCATTCCAACTGGTAAATTACAAGCTTCAGTAGACCCGTGGTACAGCATTATGGAAAAAAGCATATACACTGAGAAAGGCATGAATGCATAGCTCATGTGTTTCCAAGGCAACAAATAATTGTTACTGCTACATTTGGACTTACAGCTAGTTAAAAAAGCAGGAATTGTAAACACAAGGTGAATTGATCAGCATTTCTGCCAAGTTTGGTTAATCAGTAGGCCGACAAATCTACAAAGGGGAAGATGAAACAAAGGATAATTTCTTTAGGGTTTTTATATATGCATTTTCCACTTCTATATGTGGTATGGGAAGTGTTACAAAAGGCAGAATTTGTTGCTGTCATTGATTTCTTGATCAACTGCTGCCAACATGTGACAGCTAAGAAAGAGTACAAGTTGAAGGATATATCTTGCCCACAGGTTTCTTCCCAGCAGTGAGGCAGAGTTCTTAGAACAAGATTAAAAGTACAAATATCTAGATGCTGTCGAAAAGAATAGAAATGTCAGCTGTTGAATCAGATAGATTCCAAGTACCTTCATGTTTTCAAATTTCATTTTCACTGAACTCACATCACTAATAGTTACAAAAAAAAAAAAAAAAAAAAACAAAAAAAAAAAACAATAAACCCAACCACTGAAAAAACTGAATTCCTCTGATAAGACTTTAAACTATATATTCTGCCACATTTATGAGACTGTTGGGATGTTTAGAAGAAAGAATTAATGATCTTCTGTTGCAGAGGGTTTGAGAAAGGAGAGGTGCTATGTTGTTCTTGTCTTTTGAAGAGTAATTTTGACTAGAATCTGATTCCTAGTTTATTCAGTTTAGGTGAAGTCCTGACAAGTTTGGAGAGATATGGAGAAGAGGGATAAATTCCTGGAAATTTTTCTTCTCAGAGCAACAGGCTGAACAAGTTGTGAGTGTGGAAGAGTCTGGAGAGCTGAACAGGCTGCCCTGTTTCATGGAAAGCCGTGCTGGTTCCCTCGGGTGTTCTTGGCTGCACAGTGCAGCAGTAAGCAAAAGCACTTCTGAAATAATGGCAGGGCATCATTAAGCCAGTTAATAAGTCTTGCTAACCTCTGCCTCCAGTGTGTTCCACTGAGAACAGTGGTTGGAACCACTAGTTCAGAGATTGCCCTTCCTAGGTGGGTTACGACATCAGCACGAGTGATAACACTGCTTGCAGTTGCATACGTGCCCAGCCAGGGAGCTTCTAGGTCTCTCTGACCTTTGCTCTGCTGCACAGGGGTCACAGGCTCTCTGAGGGCCTTGCAGAAGTTTTAAGAGGAAGAACAGGGAGTAGAGTTAAAAACAAGAATAGGAAACTGCAGGGAACAAGTGTGAACCTTCTAAATAACAAAATGGTTGCAAGCCTTTCCTTTTCTCTGCACAAACTTGCTCACAAACACATATATGCCTTATGGGAATGTAGCTAACTCCATCACTTCAAAGTTATTACCTGTAAATTTTTTACACAAAGATACTTACTTTCTTTATTCTATACTTTGTGAGGAAAAATCTGGGATTGTAGTACAAGACACCCCAAAATTAGCCCTTGCTATAGGAAGTAGACTGGAAGAATCCAGGCTTTCTAAAGTTGATAGCTGAATATTGAAGATAGAACATATTTAGAGCCACAGAAGACTATTTTGAAAAAAAATTGTTGTCATCCTGGACTATGTACTTCTTCCCTTGCATCCTCAGTGGATCCTGTAAGAAGATGAAAAAATGCAGCCACAGTATTGTGTGGGGAATAGTAGAAGGAAAACCCAGAAATAATTGTAGATGCACTGTGCAAGCAATGCTGCAGATGGGATTAAGGTGGTGAGAGTTCTCAAGAAAGTGCATTTTTTGATGCTTTTGGAAATAATGTGGAAAATGCACAAGAAACAGTATATGTTTGTTTTTTGGCAGCTGTGATTTGCAATTCAAAGTCTTTGAAGTGGAGACTTCTTAGCCAAACTAAATAGTGGAAAAGAAATGAAATAAGCACAGTAAAAACAATCAATAAATTCAGTGACTGCAGAGAGAGGCACACATAATTAGTGCATATCCACCATGTGAACTTGACTCTGCGTGGACAGCTGAAGCTGACACAAGAGATTTTGGGGAGCACTCTGGTGTCAGGCATCCTGTTAATTCCCTTAGATTAATTTTTTCACCTTCTGCACCTTCATTGACCATATCATTTGCTCCATCTGGCAAAGTCTGCACTGCTGATTGTAGAGACTCTGAGCATGCTTTTGTTTTGCTTTTTCCTTTGTACTTCACAGTTTAGTGGCTTACTGCCAAATGCTAAACCTAGAGGCAGAAAAATATGGATATTAACATGGCATAGACTGTGAAAATGAAAATCCATGACTGCTGTGTGGAATCTACATTAACATATTCAGAAGAATATGATAAATATTCTATGATTTTGTGAAATGATTGTTTTTTTCCATTTACCTTTCTGTGTGTACTTTGTTCTCATTGACATCAATAGAAGTTATGCCTGTGGATCTGGGGAAGACTATGCCAGAACTTTACTGGCTAAATTATGCAACTGATTATCTTGTTGAAAACTTCTTGTTTTCAAGTTAACACTCATCACCCGTCTTGAGTTGTAGACCAAGAAATGAATGAAATTTTAATGGTAAAAGAGTTTTACAGAGGTGTCATTTCTCGATCCCAGTATTAGATACACTTTAGATTGCTTCTGTCCCTACGATACCCAAGGAAGCCTTTATGTGGCCACAAGTTGCACAGCATTTGATTCAGAAAGGCAAGAGGAGGATAAAGTTTGTGTGTGTCTCAAAGGCAAGAAGCAGTTATGTGGCTGATGCTGCATCATGGTGTGCTGGGGCCTCGGCAGGTCTGGGCGAGCTGCTGTGCTTTGTGTAACCCTGCAAACCTTGTCTCAGCAGCCCACTCCTGATAGTCCCAGTTGTTTGTGTGACTGATTGCTCATATTGCCAACCATGCACCAGGAAGGTACCTGCTTTGGAATCAGCACAAGAGAACTCTTTGGTTGGGAAGCCACATCTTTGCTGTGTGCTCTGGTAAAGCACTTGTTGAAATAGCAGTGAGTAATAGGATTGAAGCATTGCAATATGAATTCTTATTTCCAGTATTGCAAAATGCAAAAGGACGTAGTTGTTATAATCCCATGGCATTTCTTGTTTTTGTATCTCATTTCTCATTATTGTGTATAAAATGGAAAAAAGTTTGTTTTTAAAGATATTGTCACATTTTGCAATCAGATCATTTCAATGTGAACAGGAGATGAAAATGTACTTTATTATTGCGTAATTTGCCACAGAGTTTGGTAGAAATTGCTAAATCTGTCAGGGAGTGTTGTCCACCTACAGCTTAGCTAAGTCATGGGTATTTCTTGCACAACATAGCACAAAATAAGATCAAGGAAACACTTGACCTAAAACTAAAGCTTTACTTTCTTGCTTTGGGACTGTGTGTGACTATTCTTGAAGGCAGAGAATAGTCCAGACTGCTTTAGATTGGTTTTAGCTTCTCATTTGTAGAAGAGTCTTGCTCTGACTTTAGTCCTTGTGAGCATCTTAGTAGACCCATTGTTTTCATTAGCCTTTCTTATCTGAATAGCAATTATTTCTGTGAATAAGCATTTGTGGTAGTGAGCTCTTAATCACTTGTGCAATTCCAAAGTGTTAATAATGCACAGCGTGTTCTGCATGCAGGCACACTGACATTTGCTCTCGGCTGCACTGTGAAACTCCTCCACTGCAAGTGGGAGAGACAACGTCCTGGCTTCCGTGACTTCATTTACCCATTTTATATTTCAGGGATGTCTAAAGTGATGCGTAATCATAACGAGCATTTGTCGAAGCCCTCCCTATATTGAAAGGATTGCTTTGAAATGTTAATCAGTGAAAAAAGCAAAACTGGCCTTTGGATTTCTCCAGCATCATGGAGGAGTCATGTCTCTTTTTGTTTTCCATCAACTCTCTGATTGCTTGGCTGGATGGAAGCTTTGAACGAGTGTAATCTGTGGACAACAACAAGTCCAGATGCAAATTGAAAGTTTCCGGTTTGCACTCATGTCTGGCCTGCTGTCTGCTCAGCTTCTTCTTTCAATATTGCTCTCTGTGGAACTGTGTTGCTCACAGTTCATTGGTAACTATATGGGATGATCGATGGTCTTACTTGTAGCTTTTATAATTATATGACAACTCATTTAGGAGTAGGGATGGTTCAGATCTCTCAAACAGATGTACTTGAGCTATGAGAATACTACCAGTCACTGATAAGTTTAAGGCATTAGGAGAATATTTAATTAAAGAATCTAGCAACTCTGAACTTTCAGATTATAATTAAGAACGTCCAATATGTGATTGTTCACAGTATGAAATTTTATTGCTCCAATTGTGATAAGTGCAGAGAAACCTGACCTATTAATAAAAGAAGGTTACATTTCTGTCTGCTCTGGAAGACAGGAGTGCTTGTTTCCTCCATTCTAACTCCAGGGCTCTCTGTGTTCTGACATTGTCAGCAGCCTGACGTGGCTCTGGTTTACTCCAAAAAGAAATTGCTACAATTAATAATTCTGCTTTGATTTTACGCCCTCTGTATTTGTAGTAGCACTGATTTTTACATTTTTTATGTGAAGAGGAGTCAAATTCTCTGAAGGTGGTGAGAGAAAAGGTGAGCAAAAATGCTGCTCTGTGGATGTCCTCAAGTCCTTGCACAAGAAGCCCCTCTGCATTGTAGCAAATACCAAAACTTGGTCATATTGCAGTGAGGCAGTGAGGGGGAGATCAGCCTGTCTTCAAAAGCAATGCTGTAAAGAGGTGAATTACTTTTCTCTCCTTTGTTGTTTTTTTTTTAATAATTCGACTCATCTACTGATACACTAAAGACCCAGTAAAGTGGAGATTTTTAACACTGTAAATTTATGGGCTACTATGTTTTTCTAATGACTGCTGACTGATTGTGCAACTAATCTTATTTTATTGGTTTTCTTTTTTTAATTACCTATTGAGTTCACAGAGCTTCAGACTCACAAACCACAAGTTAAAAACTCAGTTAATTAGCTGGGCCAGAACTGCTATAAAGTATCTACATGGAGCTGGGTTCTTAATACTTTTTCAGGAGAGATAGAAAAAAAGCATGGTGCAAAATTCATAACATAATAGTAAATTTTATAATATTTTCTCTGAAATAATTTAACACCTAAGAGTGTGTTTTTGTATCCAGTCTATCTCTAGTTGTGTAGTTATCTTAGCAGACTAATCAGCATTCTCATGTTCTCACAGGGTTGTCCTTTATTAGTTTACGAGGTGAGATCACACATCTCAAATATTTTATTGCAGAGGTTTGAGGCTAAAGAACATTTGGTTTGTTGACCGGCTAAGAAGTCAAAATCTGGCATAAAGATTTCAACAGGATTGGCTTCCGTATTTCTCTTGACACACTGGTAATCTCTTGGGGTTTAGAAAAGGAGAAGTTTATATTTTCAGTCTGAGCTACCGTTGTCTTACAGTACGGAGTAAACTCCTTTTGCTCCCAACACAGAGCGTGGCATGAGGAGTTCAGCTGTGCTTTTCATCAGGGATTGCCAAGTCAGCTGCTGCTGGATACAGCTGCATGTGTGCTTCTATGCTCATGTGACAAGCCCCACTTAGCGAGCAATATATGTGACCTAAAGATTAAAATCTCACCTTAATGTCTGCCCAGTTCTATCTTTAAAATAAAAAGGTGGGTTAATAAATGCTGTTAAAAAGTAATTGCTAAAAAATTGCTAAAGAAATAAACATAGGCGAGGATTAGCACTTCTGTCATAGACTTAATGGTAAAATTCCTATGCTCTTTGTGTATCTAAGTGCAACTTGATTCATAGCAGGTACCAGTGCTTGTTTACTGAGGAGCACATGCTTTTTTCTGCCTAAGGTGAGCAATCAGTTTATGGCAAAGCATTTAAAGTTCGGAGCAGGTCACTTCTCTGTTTTATGCTGTTCATAGGCTTCTCAGAGTGAGAGTACAGTTCAGGGACTGCCATAGGGCAGCACAAATGGATCTTATCACTTTAACTGAAATGTATAACGTCTTGTAAAATGTATACAAAATATCATTTAATACTGAGAAAGAAGTAGTTTCAAGGGATAAAATGGTGAACATCGTTCCATCTTTCATACTAATGGGAGAAAACCTAAGCAGTTTGTTATAGCAGGGCTTGCTCTGGTCACACACAAAACCGGGGCAGCTAAATGACAGCGCCATCCAAACAGCATGGCAGTATGCTCTCGTTTGCCCATCCCGCAGGCAAGGAGGACCTGGAGAGCTGCTGCACCACAGAATAGGCAGTGGGAGGACAAAGCCCAGCTCCCTGTGGTTGTTGCCCTTTCTCCCAGTCATCCAAGCTGAGCCCTTTGGCTCCTGCAACAGGCTTTTCACTACTGATGTGACAAAACTGAGTTTTGCCTTTGTTGAGAGGAAGCCTTGATATGTCCCTGAACCCCCTGTGGGAGCCAGTATCATGACAGCATGGCACCAAATCTGCGACTGGTGTACAGCTCAGGTTACTTGAACACCTCTTAAAATAATGTATGACTTTATGACATTTTACTTTTCCCTTGTTTCTACAAAATACATACTGAGCTTTAAGGTAGGGAAGAATGGGTGGCTTTGAACATGCCAAGGAGTCAGAACACCTCTGGAGATGTACTTAGTGATATGTGTAGGCTAACATGTATGACCTGGGTGAAAGGGAGATGTTTTTTCTCCTTAGCCAAAGTTGTGGTAGTGCAGTTCTGTGGCTCTCACACATTCTTGTCCTTCATTCTCTGCCCAAAGCATAGGCTGGCTGTACAGGATTCTATCAAATGGGAACTTGTTATGCACACTATTACTAGAGATCCATCGGAGACAGACTTATACATGGTCTGTTAATTTTACATGCAAGACAATCTCTCCAGTCAAAACAGGATTTGGGGGTTTCTTTTGTTTTTTTGGGTTTTTTTTGTTTTTTGTTTTTTTTGTATTTTGGTTTATTTTTTTAATGTGCAGAGAGCAGTGATGATATTCTGTATGTCCAGTGTATCAGACTGTTTTTGAGAACTTGTGATGTCTAGATTTTTGCCTGATTCTAAAATCTTGTAGCAATAAGTTCTGTATTGCAGGCTAAAGTTAGAGTCAACAAAGGGGATATGGGGCAGGACCATGAGACCAGGAGGAGAGAGAGAAGGGTGACTCTGGCGACAGTGACCTGAAAATTCTGTTCAGTGGTCTTGTCAGGTCAGGCTCCGGGCCATGGAAGTATCTGCTTCCTCAGCTTCTGTCTGTCACCTAGCCCTGGAAACAGCATAAGAGAGGTCCTGCATTAAATAATGTACGAGCTCTGTGCACTCACTGAAGATGAGTTGTCTCTCATAAGTAGTATATTAACTGTATATTCAGAAATAAAGCATACTCAGGAATTAGGTATGTTTGTGTTGGATTTTCCTACCTTTCAAGAGCCATTCTTTATGAAGGTTTATTGGCAATGAGCTTATTTTGGAACAAAAAGAAGGAAAAGGTGAGAGGAGGCTGAGGGTAGTGGGATTGTTGAATTCTGCGAAAAAGGGTTGAGGGAGGACCTCACAGCTCTCTGCAGCTAAAAATGAAAGGTGATAGGACAAGTAGCAATGGACACAGGTTGCAACAAAAGAAATCTAGTTAGATTTTAGGGAGAAAAAAAACCACAAGATCAGTCATGGTTTGAGTGATGGATTAGACCACAAGACCCTCAGAGGTAATTAATCTCTGAATAACAATTTTAGGGTTTTTTTGAGATGTTATGTCATGTACTGATGACCTGTTATATCTCTATAAAAAATCACACTGGCTCCTATTTGTTTGCTTATGAGACATAATTCTTTTTAGTCTCTTATCCTTTCTGCTGACTTTGGTGATTGGTATTTGTCTTTTTACAATAAAGAAAAAAAAATAAAGTATGTGTTTTCCTGCCGTACCAATCCCATAATTGTGTCTTCTCACACTATAAACAAATCATGATTAGGCACAGATAAATTCTCCTGTACTGCAAGTCCACCAACTTCAATGTTACATAATGTTCATTTGCCAGGATTATTAGATTGCACACATGTGGCTCACTGAGTTATGGTTGTTGATGGAGTTTGTCTGACAAATGTCCTGGCCACTCTCCACATTCCTCCTGCTCTGAAAAACAGAGGACATGAGTCTGCAAGTCTGCTGAGCCAATTGCTTTCATAACCTTTACATTTATTTTCATCTCTTTATTTTGGAAAGTTGTGAGAAAACTGAAGTTTGTGTTTTTGCTGACAGACTTATTTATGTTAAAATCCAAATATAAAATATTCAAATCTTCCTTCTCCCTCCCCCCCCCCCCTCTAT
>VZTA01014699.1:97596-111894 GCA_013398855.1 Mohoua ochrocephala
AAATTTTGGAGGAAATAAGTAAAACTGAATTTCAGAGCTCAAATGGATAAATGACTTTTCTCAATAGCAACCCGAAAACTCAGCTGTGTTAAGTCTTTGACTCAAATGTGATCTTAATTTTAAAAGGAAGGACAGAAAACATGGAAAGAGAAAAACAAATTTTTGGCAGGAACATGGCTAGACAGTCACTGGGGTAAAAAAGAAATGGGAGTTCACTGTCTCCAAAGTATGTCATGATCTCGCAAATGTCACTAATTTCTTCACTGAGAAGTTGACTCTGCACAGAGGTTAGGACTGCTCTGGAAGACTCCCCATAGAATAATGAATAACCTATTTGAAGAAATTTGTGTGTGTGGGCTACAAAAAGGGTAAAAAGGTTCAGATTCATGTGCTTTTCAGGACAGTTGCTTTGTTGGGAACTAAGTTCTGTCTTGGAGCCTGCACAGATATTTTTCCTGCTATGCAGAGAGCAGGGAGGGTTTTGATACCTCACAAACCCTGTTTGCTTTTGCTGATCACGAGCTCCCTGTGTTGTCTGAGTGTGGAGAAAGGTCTTATATTGCCTGTGATCAAAAGTAAACGCTGAAAACAGGGAGAAGGCCTCATACAGTAAAATTTGTGGCATTGAATCAGGCCAGTGTTCAGTTTTAATAGATTTTAAGCCTTTTTGGTGTTTAGTACCAGCTGCTTCAAATGTGAAACCCATTATAATGCACCTTACAGACCTGTTTTTTCTATAGAAATTGATGAGGTTGGTTTGTTTGGATTTTTTTCCCTAAATCATATCTCATTTATTACTTTTTAAGTCTTTAGTGCCTATTTTAATATGTGGTTTTAATGCCTGAAATACCTATGCTCTGCTTGAAAAAAAAATGGAGAATGAAAAAATAAAGCCTACAGATCTATGTTTTGTTTTGTATGTGTTATGTATATGTTTTGTTCTCTTGGAAAATGAAAGTGGAAGCATACCTTGCTGATTAATAGGCTGTTCTGCAATAATAATTTTTATAATCTATACCTACCTGTTTCTACCAAAAGAAATATGCTTTAGGATACAACATCAGATCCTAAAAATAAGTTAATTCGCAACTGAAAATGTGAAAGCTAGTGTTTCAAGATCCCACTGTGACAGGTTGTTCTAAACTCTGTAGGATTTTTGGGGGTTTGTTTTTAAACTCTCATCTGTGAAGTCCTTTGTTGTAAGAGTCCTGTATTGATCTCTCCTTTCTTTCACTAAAATGTATTCCCCTATTCACTTTGCTGCTGTATATAGGTTAGACTTCATCACTGAGTCTTTGTGAGACCTGGATTTTTTTACATCAGGAAAGTATTGGAAGAAATGTAAAAATGAGATACGGTCATAATTGTCCCTTATAGTTTAGTTTACTTTGTCATGTCTTTGTTTATGTTCTTCATCTGAGTTCCATATTTATATATTTTGCATTCTGATCTGAGAGGTGCAGAGAATCTGTCTCTTCCAATAAGGTTTTACAATTACCTGTAGTCCTAATTAAAATAATTTTTCATGTTGGCACCCTTTTTCGGCTATACTAAAACTATCCTGGAGGCTAAATTATTATTTGTTTGAATGCTAAAGAAAGCTTTCCTATCTTTGCCCTTTATTTCCTGCCTCTTAGCCATCATCACACTTTTTGGAAGGCAGCTTCTATGAGCAGCAGACGCGTTAACAGGAATTGAAAGGATTTATACAAGGGTGTAAGAAGAAAATACTTTGAATTGCTTTTTGGTGGGAAAGGAAAAGAGGTAGCTTTTTATGACCACAGTTAGACAGCTCTGACAGGCCATATGTCATTTTGAAATAGAGTTAAAGCTGAAACTGCTATAGGCATAAAACAAACAAGGCATTTGGGGGTCTAACATTATTTCAGCCCAGCCTATGCTCTTTCATGTCTAATTGCTTAATTACAGTTTACTGTACATTTTAATGACATAGACTCTGAATCACTCAAGCTGAAGCAATGTGTGATGCAGTGGTGCTCTCTGCATTTTTCCAGTCTAAGTGGAATTCATTAATGGGCCTAGTCAAGCAAATGAAATGATCTTTTGTGCCATTTGCTCTTGTTCCTTCCTGGTTTTCTAAACTCACTACCATCTTTGGTAGTGAGGGGGGTTAACAGCTTTGCAAGGGAAGGGATAACAAGTGAATAATGAGATTTTTTTTTTTCGTGGTATTGAAAACAGCAATAATATTGATTCACAATACAGATTAATTCAGCATTTAGCAGAAAACAGCAGATTTCCATTTTTCAAATACAGATCCCTGATTTGTTGCCTGTTGATTTATCTTGGTCACTGAAGCATGTTATAGTCTTAACACGCTATTGAACCTCCAGATAGTCCTTCAGGGCAGCGTTAAAACCTTGTTGATGTTCAACAAATTATTTCACCATTAATTAAACTGTAAATCAGTAAGTCGGTTCCTACCACCTTCACTTTATTTCCTTTTCCTTTTTTTAATTTTTCCTATTCATTTTTTCCTCTTTCCTCCTTTTCCTTTTTCCCCTCTTTCTTTTTCTTGAAACAGAACACAAAAGCTACACAGCTGTTTTGAAATTTGCATGCTTTTGTTTGTAATGAACCCCTGATTTCAATATAGATTATTTAATACTACAACCAAGCAGCTACATGAGTGGTAGGGAAGTATTTTTGTAGCCTGCTAATGAACTCACCAGTTTGTGGTATACTGCGATAAATCATGATGGCTGCATGGCATATTGCAAATGAGAGTTACAATCAGATTTCTCTTTTTCTGGGTTCTAGTAATTTTTTAAGTGCTTTGTTTGTGGCCATCATAGACAGAGTTCAAGTTAAAGCTTGGGTGTAGTCAGAGTGATAAATATTTTATTGACATTCATTAAAAGTGTCAGCAGCTGTTTTGGATGATACACCTCAGAGAGAAACAGTAGCTGATTCCTTCTTCCTCGTCAGTCCATCAGGTGTACCCTAATCAAGGGAGAAAAGGAGCATACAAAACAACAACCTCATTGAAATCAGGCACGAGAGGTAGAGTGTTTCAAACAAATCAGTAGTAAAACTATATTTGACTTCTATGGGACTCATCTGGGACCTGTGAAAAATGTAAAATTCCTTTCCTGAGTTTTGTTCAGAGGTGATGGATGGTTTGTTGCAGTGGAGCCAGTTCCAGAGAAGATCATGTTCCTTGCTCTTCCCTGGGAATTGCCTGAGACTTGTATGCAACATTAGATCGTGCTGTCTACATTAGTTACTTATTCCTCCAAAACAGTAGCTGGAGGACTGAGATTCTGCTCAAGTCCCAGAGAAAAGTAGAGGGTCAGAGCCTGAAGAGCAGAGCAGTAAGTGGGGCAAGGCTGGCACCTGAACCCGAGTCTAGTCATAGGAGCAATGTGCCACCACAGTACTTCTAGTAATGAGTAATGGTTAGATTAGTTCTTGTTCACATTAGTATTTGCACTTGTGCACAGCTTTTCTGTACTCCACAGACCCTTATCCCATTGCTATCAGGCCATGGGAAACAGAATATGGGTTTGCACAGTGTTTATCCCTTCATCCTCTTCCAAGGGGTGGTGGGGGAATGTACCCACGTGACTGCAGTGCACTTGTTTTCACAGGGATGTTTTTCCATGGAGATTTAATGGTGATAGTGTCTTGCCTCGCTACACAGATTATACAGCCCTGTGAGGAAAAGGGGAAGAGCAACAGAAAAGTGGCCTGTGCATGGAGCAGTTAGCCAGGAGGTGGTGGTCACTGTCATAGTCATTCATGCTGCTTTGGACCAGGCTCTCAGAGAGTTTCTCACCTGGAGACCATACCTACTCTTAACAATAGCTTTATCGTTGCTGTGCCAGTGTGTGACCTACAGTCTTGTAATACTGAGCCTGCTTATTTTATTTCCTTAGGAGCAGGACCTGGGTTAGGAAAAGGAGATACAGAAAATAGAGGCTTAAGTTGATGTCGCAGGTGCAAATGAGAATCTTTGCCTGTTGCCAACCTTAAATTGTTGGTGGAAATCAGTTGCTGTTAGAAAGACTAATTTTTAAAAATATTTTTTCTGCCTTACCTAGACAAATTTTTATTTTTGCAGCTTCATCACCGCAAGAATCAATTTCAGTGCCACCCCTATTTTTCTCCCAGGCCAACTGTCAAGTGCCAAAATGAACAATTTTTTTCTCTTTGAAAAGTATACAAACTTTTGGAACTGGAGAGGAAAATGAGTGCCCCTGATCCCTGATATCTCCTTGCATCCCCCCTATCACTGACTGTGCTAGAGGAGCCCAGGCTTGTGCATTCTTTGCCTGGGATGTGCTCCCAGCTCCAGCCTAGAGGTGTGCCTACCCACTCTTCTCCATTTCTTATAAGCAGAGATACCTCTTATATAACTTGATAAGTCAGGACTTTTCATTTCTATTTAAACTTTCAGACACTCACATGAGAAAAAAATGAAACCAGATAATCATTCTCAATTTCCATTTTTTAGGTATAGTGGTCATTTACCTTTTAGATCAGTGAAACAGATTAAGATTTCCAGCATGCAGTACAAATAAAATTTAAAAGCCTAAGTCCCATTAGTGCAATTGGTGTGGCTGGTTTTCTCCACACTGAAAATACATCTATTGCATTCATCTCAAATCCACTTAATTGCTGCTTACAGTTGAATTTTTCTCATTGATTAAACTCTAGTTCTGCATACCACAGTGCAATGTTGGCTGTTACCAGACATCAGCAAGAGCATGATTCCTTCAAAATGAAGGTTCACTTCCAGGAAATCCAAGCCTGTGCTTAGATGTATTGAAGCAATTTTACTGGCAGCTGTAAAATGCTCTGGTTTTAAATCCTGGCATGAAATTCTCTGCTGTTAAAATCATTCAGTAAATGAATGTGAAGTCTCTTTGTATGTTCTCTGTGTAGTTTTGAATTTGCACATGCTCAGTTTTTTTCAATCTTGAAAGACACCTCTTAGCAGCTAAGAGGAAGTAAGGATATTGCAAGTTTCTGTTTCTTAATGCCAGTGCGGCCAAAGTGCCCCTTGGCTTTGTCTGTGTCTTGTGTCAGGATTGTTCTGTGTAGTTGTTTTGAAGATGCTGATCTGGTTTATCTTCTGCCCTAAGGGTCTGGTCCTTACCTTCTTCACTATGGAAAGCAAAAATCCTATTTTTGGTGTGAATGACAAATGCAATCATATCTTGCTAGTCACACTGATATAGGCTTTCAAGGGTCTTGGCAGGGAGGATTGATTTAGCACAGTGTCTGTGGAAGGTTTTTTTTGCAACAAGTATAGATTTTTGCAGGAGTCCAGGTGTTTCTGTAGCTCAAAGTTAGGGATGAATTCCTACTTATCCTTGTCCTTACGCTGTTCTATCTACAGGAGGATTATGTGCTCTTTCAAGGGCGGGCACACATTAAAAGAAAGTACTTGATGTTGATTAGACCTTCTGCAATGGAAACCAAAATAATCATCATGGCTCTGCTGCCAAAGCCCAGCTAGCTTTCCGAGGCACGATGGTAGTAGTGTACTGGAACCACGTTCATAGGGAAAGCTTGTTTTGGCCAAAGAGAGCGTGCATGACTGCAAGTAAAATTGCAGCCTGTGTCATTTAATTCTCCTGTATGACTTTGTTTTGTATTTCACTATGTCTTTATTGACTTCGCTGGATAGCAATTCTGTCATGTGCCAGAATGGTATTGGGTACATAAGAATCACGCTCAAATACAATTCAAAGGCCATAGACTTGTTCCGAAGATCTGAGCACGTTACTGAACGCATTAACGCAATCAAATTGCAAAATGCATAACAAATCCATAGTTTCTTTTAACTTTAAACCCTCTAGGACTGTGAAAATCTGTAACAGTGAAATAGTTGTGACAGCATTCCCGTCCACATGTTAGCAAAGTCTCAGTATTAGCGTAACCTGAGAGAAGTGGTGCTTACACTAATGTACCATAACTATTCAAAAGAGAAGGGAAAACTAAAAATAATTGAGAGGCCAGAGAGAGAAAATACATTAGCCAGAGCAGAATAAATGTTCCACTGATATCAGTCTGCCAGGACGGGAAAAACTCTAAACCTAAATCCACGTAATTCTCTCAGATCTCGTCTACAAATTCACATTAGTCATGAATACCTAATACACTGATTTAAAAAGTACATATCTAAGCTACGTAGGCTAAAGCAGAAAAAAAATAATGGAAAGACCATCTACTGGTATTCGTGATGACATGGTTTCTGCACCAAGCAACCAAACCAAAACGAAACAGGAAAAGAAGTGAAAACTGCAGAAATTGTGTCTTGTGTACAACCTCTTAATTGCTGGCAGGCATTTTTTCACATGATTCTTTAGAGAACAGATGGTGTCCCTGTTATTTGTACATAGGTTGCAGTACTGCAGAAATTAATATAACTCTGCAAATTATTACCTTTTAAGTTGCACTCTTCCATTGCATCAGATTTGTGCATCGTAACATCCATAGCCAGCCATTTTCCAATTTTATTTATTTTTAATTGGATTTTTTTGTTTTCTTTAGCTTTGGTTTGATTTTTTATGTTTTGGGGTTTTTTTTTGTCTGAAGTAGGAAATTCTTGTTCAAAGGATCAATGTCCTGCCAAGACTAGTGATAAATAATGAAAGTGAGCTTCAGTTTAATCTTCATTCTTCTGGATTTTTTTCCCAGCAATGGTCAGAAATTCCACTTCATACTTATACTGAAAACAAAAAGGGAAGTTTTGTAGAAGTAATTTTAAAAGAAATTATTACGTGGCCAGAGTGACAGACTACATTGTATTATTTTAAATAAGGGATAATGTTTTAACACATACTGGTACATAAGGGAAATTATAATGGCACTTCCTGGAAATTCAGAAGGTATTTCTGCCCATATAGCTTTATTTCTTTTTTTTTTCCATACACATACTTTTTTTTTTCTCAACTTCTTCACTGAATGCATAGAAGAAAAATATGACATTATGATAGCTTTCAATCTGAAATACATAAACTTCAGAAAAAATCAGCGCCTCCCAGTATCGCTAAAAACAGGGTAACACAAAAAGAACCTGTTTAGAAAAGGAGGTGTTTTTAAAAGCAATCACACTAGATTGGTTTAAGAGCTTTGGTGGTGGGCAATGGAATATAATTTCTAGTGTGATAAGGGGACTTGGAGACCAAACACCGTCTGCAGATGCATGAACCAGCTGAAAGGGACTAGAAATAATGTGCATCATTAGAAGCCATCACAGTCTCCCTTTGGAAATAATACTGATAAGCTTGAAAAGATCGACAAGGGTGTTTCTTGCAGTGATAAACTTGATCTGCTTGCCTTATTAATGAGAGAGCAAAAGGGTGACATTTCCTGTTCCAGAGAAATCCTGGTGAAAATATTTATTCTAGAAGAGAGCCACCAAATTTAGCAGGAAGACATAAAGGGTCCTAATGACTAAAGGCTTCAATCTAATATATTAAGATTTGAAATGAGGCATGATTTTAAAATTGTTAGAATAGGAGAGAAAAAGAGAAAAGCTTGCACAGGTATTTGGCAGATTCTCCTTCACACAAATCGTCTAGAGTTGTTTGCCTGTCTTTCTGAATGCTATGATGTAGCTAACTGGAGGCTATAGGCTTGATCCGGAGATGTGTGTCTGCACACTGAGCTAACCCTGGTCCTCTGCCAGATTCTCCCAGCATCCAGAACATCCATTCCTGGACCTGTGCACCTTTTGTAGTTTGAAATCTTACGGAGAATTTAGGGTCAGGGAAAATCAAGGGCTCAAGTTTAAGTTCTATTTGTTTTAAGGACAGCATGGAGGCAAACTCTGCTGAAACTTGGTGACAGACACAAACTACCCACTGCAGTGGTCCAGAGCAGCTTTTTAACTTGAGTGACCACTTCTGGATCTATTTAAGTGCGAATCTGAGCAGGTTATATTCAGCCAACTAAAGCAGAGAGAGAGCACCTGAATGGTGAGTGATACCTGAGGAGTGGTGCATGGGGACAGAGGTCCTCACCTCATGTTGCAGCCTTCCAGAACAGGTGCCCCCAGGCCCAGGCTGCCCATGGGGCGCACTGAGGGCATTGGCTCCATGTGGAAACCACCGGTGCATGGGCCCATTTCATGCAATGCACCTGCAGGGCTGTGCAGTGTCCTGTCCAAGGGCTGGGCAGGAGCTGCCATTGCAGGTGAGGGGTGGCTGAGGCTGCCCTGCCATCCTGCCACCAGTCTGACTCTCCCAGACTGCTGAATGGGGCAGGAGATCCCAACTCACACAGCACCTGAGCAGGTATTTGCTTGTGCAACCCCCTCCTTTCCTTTTTTGTTCTTTTGCCTATCCACACCAAAGCTGCACTTTTCCCTCAGAAGGTGATTTGTGGCACTTTTTATTCTCTTCAGCATCTTCAAATACTGTGAAGGAATACATATACTAATTGTTAGAGAATAGCAGTGAATGAATGAATGAAAGACGACGCTGTTATCATTTTAATTGCATTTAGTTCAAGGCAGCATCAAATGCTGTTTTGTTCCTCATTCACTCATAAGGGGTATTTTGCTGTTGTCTGTGTGCAGGGCACTTGATTGTAAGCATTGCTGTAGAAACCTGCATGAAACGTGGAGGGAGGGATGGCAGGCTGTGGAGAGAGGAAAGCTTGCAATGTGTGCATTTGGCTTGAAAGCACACTGTAAATGCAACTTTTAAGGTGAATCTCTGCCTTAATAAGGAGCTAGGTTGGGGGTTTTTTCTTCAGTAGAGTTTTTTCTTGTACTTTCTAGCATTTACTGCAGGAAACATTCCCTCCCTGGAATCATGAGAAGTGATGTCAAAAATTACTCTGGTCTATAACTCTTTGAAGTAATGGCAGGTAATTTTGAGTTATTTAGTTTTTTCCTATGTCAATAAAAGGAGTGGTAGGATAACTGCATCTAGATATTACCAAGTACTGAAAATGCCAAGAAGTTCTGAGGATGAATGAGACGTGACAGTAACCCAAACCTGTTTGATCTTACATTTCACTCGAGTACATGGCAACTGCCGACTGCAGTGGTCTTGGATGGTTGCCATCATAAACCAAAGTACAGTAACTATTGTTTGAATGTGTAAATCACAACCAGCATATTACTGGCTGTCACAGCAACATGCAGCCAAATTGGCCTTAGATTTATCATCTTCATGCATGGCCTGGGAGGATCTCTGTAAAGCAGTTTTATGCTGTCCATCCTCTTCCCATGCAGTGAACTGGGAGGGAATGCCATTCTCTGAGGCTGCTAAATCCACACCAGCCATGAATGCAGAAATGTTCTTGGGTTAAACTGTAGTGTCAAGGTGAAAATTTTTATTCTGGAGTCAGGGTGGAAGCAATAGGGGAGGAGAGTCTCAAAGAAATCAGTAATTGAATTCATAAAAGTATAATAAGAGGAAAGAAGGATGCATCTTGGTTCTGATTGATTTTCACCACATCCCTTTCAGTCACAGAAAAATGTTCCAGTTTGTTCTGCAAATATTGTCAAGATCATTAATTTACCCCTTTTAACTTATTACAAGGCTATCATGCAGTGGATTTTTAATTAAAAAATAAAAGGCAAGACTCAGCCTTTTTTATTTGGACCACTCAGTTTGCATTTCAATCTCTTTTATGGATTCCTTGTTGAGCCCTTAGCTGCATGTCGCTTACACCCTCTGCATCTACCCTTTGGCGTGGTTTGAAATGAGAGAGTAGAACTGTCTCATTCAAATTCAGCAGACTTTTCTATCTAAATATTCCCACACACCTTTTTTTTGCAATCCAGTTACACAGGAGCAGAGAAACAATACTTGCAACAACAGAGGGAGCATTCATGAAAAAATGAAACTAGGCACTGATTGCCGGAGATAGAGCCCACAACAAGCCACTTTAAGTTATATGGTTCTCACTGATTTAACTCCCGAAGGAGGAAAGAACTCACAATTAAACGGCATGAAAATTGGAGGTTCTGTGTCATATGTGGTCTCAGAGTTATGTAGCAACATTTACCTCCCTGCTGAGTTTTCACTTCCAAGCAGTTTAGCTGTACGTGTGTGCCTGGTTTATTGCTTGTTTTATTTTTTGTTGCCTGTTTTGCTTTCCCCAAGCTTATTCCCCAGGATGTTATTTCTGGTAGCGGGATGCAGGGTTTGGATGAATGACTCCACAGGGGTTCTCCTGCTCTGTATTCTGCAGGGGTTCTCCTTGAAACCCCTTAAAGCCCGCTGGCAGCAAGCAGACACAGCTGACATGTGACCTCACGACAGCTTTCCTCCGGCGCTGCACAACACCCTCTGGAATATTGTTACTAATTCTTATTTGTTAAACCCTGACACTGTGCCAGACAGAAATACCAAGCCAGTTCTGGTTTCAGAGAGCCGTAGTCCAGAGAGATATAGAAGAGTAAATGCACGGGGAGACCGAAGAGGCAAAAGAAATTCATACGTAGGTGTGATGTGTATGTTTACTGTATAAAACACTGTCAGAGTCCCCTGACCACAAAATCAAACTTCCATACAGATTTATAGCAGGTGACTTGCAGTAGGTTTAGCAGCAGCGCGTTTGTACCTGACTAAAGATGTTAATAATCCAGAGGAAAGATGCTGGATGAGAAGGAGCTTAACAGCGATAAGACCCCACTTTGATGAGCTGGCAAGTGCTCTCCTAATAAGTTCAAATCAACTGACTACAACAGCACCGTTTTCATCTTGTGTGAATGGTGGTCACCTTCCTGTGTCTGCTGGGGCTACTTTCATTTACATGACACCAAAAGCTGACGTCTTGGGATTTTACAAATCTTTCATTTTGAATTTTAATAAGCCCACATTACCTTATTTCCTTTCAGAAATGACTGCAATCTCTGTCTATAAGTCTGCAATATATACTATTACTTTCCATGCGAACTATTCACAGGTACCTATGTAATGAGCACTATTAATCCTTTATAAAAATAGAAATGTTTGCCACATTTTCTTGTAAATAATTTATCCTGTCCACTTGTCTAGAGCTCTACATCTGCTCTGTTTATATGCTTGCTACTCCCATTATCAGGGAGTTTCTCACTGCCTTCCAGAAATGTGCTAAGTAGCTTGACAAATGTTTGTCATATGCAGTTCATTCTTTTTCTCCTTTCTCCAGGTGGGAGAGTGTTTATACAACAGTGTTGTACTTTTAAGAGAGTTTTGTAAATTATGTGTGCACCACATATATGCTGTAAAATACTGTGTTAACAAAATCAACGAGTGTCTGTAGTATTTAGAAAAAAACAAGACAGGTTTTTAGCTCCCACAGAAGATTGTTCTGGTCTGAAAATTTTCTTCTGCACAGCTGAGCTTTATTCAGTTGTGATAAACTCTTTCTCTGTCTGTAGCTATAGCAGCCTTGTTATAGAAGGAGATCATTAGATTTCTTGGCTGAAAGAAATAGCACATGGAAGCTGAGATGGCATTTTGAAGTTTGTCACTGTAGAAGCAAGATCACTATCACTCTTGGCTTAGAGTTCCTTGCCAGTTGATTGCTTCAATTGCTCCATCATAGGCCAGCTGGCAAGAAACACAGTTGGGTCATCATTTGGGAAGAAAAGAAGGCATCAATACATGTGACTTTTTCATCTATCCCTAATCATGGCAAATACCTAAATAGGATTCATTCATTGTTCATTACTTCAAAGTTCCATATGTGCTTAGGAGATGATTATTTGTGCGAGTATCACTTCTGTTTTCCTGATATTGAGAATATTTGTTTGATGTATATAAGATTTGTAGTTTTATGTCACATTCTTCATGGGACATAGAAAACATTTTTAGGAAAGGTGCAAAATTCCAATTCTATAGTATCAAAATTTTTCCAATTTTTCTCATGCTCTTGGTAAACTTTTTTTTTTTTTCCTGTGCTACAAGAAGTGCCAATTTTAATCATTATAGCATTTTTTTCCCATGGTTGTTGATTATGAATGCATTCAAGGCCCTGTGAAATAAGAAAAAGAAAAAAGTCAGTTTACATTTAAGAAGCAGAAGAGAATTTACATTAACTCATTTCTACACTGGATTTTTTTCAGTAATTTTTACATTTGTTTGAGATTTTACCTTTTGATTTGTAGGGCAGGGACCACAGTGAGTCTGTTACACTTGATGCCGGTAGTTCAAGCAGAATGAATAGACTGTGATGGATTGCTTCGTTTCAACAATTGAAGTAAACAGATGGAAATTTTTACCTGGAGACCTAATAAGAGATGATGAATGAGAACTTCTGTGGAAATGGAAGTAAGGTGTTCTTTCCTAGGGCATAGCAAAGTGCTGAGCGATCCCTGGGAATATGATGAAAAGCAGGCAAGCTGCTCCATGGAAATGCCTGTTTTTCCAAATGAAGTGAGGCACTCAGTGAACCATGACTTCATAGAATCATAGAATATCCTTAGTTGGAAGGGACCTACATGTATCATTGAGTCCCTTGGTCTATAAAGTGATGACAATGGGGCTAAAAGAAATCTCTCTTTACTCCCAGCTTTTCTCTTTTGCTCTCTTTGTAAAACTGAAAAGAGAGCGGCTCTTTCAAATTTCAAACTTAATTTAGATAGAATGGAAAATGTGGTGGCATTGTTAGGCTTACAGACTTTTTCTCTTCTGTGAGGAAATTATTGTCTAAAATGCACTTTCAGGCATTGAATTTCAGCTAGTTCCAAGCTGGGACACCATGACATTTTGATTTTAGGCTCTGATAACCAATATCTTGCAGTTCTCATATCCATTGGATTATTTGATAGGTTTGGGATCTGGCCTAGGTTTGACAAATTGTTCCCAATCATAATCTCACCACCACAAAACATGAATTCCAGCGTGGTCAGGCCTGCTCCTTGCTAAGGGCACCTGAGCATCATTTTTTGGTTATTGGAACTGAGTATCCCTGTGCTGGAAGCCTGTTAATAGAGGTTACACGAATTTGCGCACATTCAATACTCCCACTGCAGATGCTATTAAATTAAATTAAATAAACACTTGTTAATGAGACCTAAAAGTAAAACACAGGGAAATACACCAAATTGCTTGGAGTGATATAAAAAGCTTAGTGCATCCCTACAATGTCCCAGTATAGATGTAATTTACTCAGTTAAATCAATAGCCTGCAGTCTATGTTTACAAAAATGGCAATCTCCATTTAATGAATCAAATTGTCTTTATTTTACTCGGCAACAGTCAGACACACTGTGCACAATGAAATTACTTCTTTAGCGTTGCCTCTGTCTTTTTTCCTTCCTTCTACTCCCACCTGTAAATTCAATGAAAGAAATTCTGACTCCTTGCAGCATATGCTCAGTCCCTCTTGGAAGGCATTGGAAACTGAAAAACATTACTTTCACTTCTCCCCTTGGTATGTTTGATTGCCTGTGCTTTGCCCCAAAACACAGTAAAAAACACTGCTGATGGATAGACTGCATTCATTTGCACATATGACATTTGTAACAGCATTTTAAGCAGATGTATTCAGCATGAAGCTCCCTCAATTAATGTATCTGCAATCACCAGCTTTACTGCGGCATTCAGAAATGTGTATTCATTAAAAAATGTAATAACTTGATGATATAGCTCTAACTGCATGAGTGGTTTAGACATGTACACATGCCTGCCTCCTGAAAGTCAAACCTTGGACACTTTCAGGTGTTCATAGTGATCTGTCCTCCATCTATGTTGTTGAATCCAAGGCTGCTGGATTTTTCTAAATCAGCACAGTAAATCAGTGTTTTTAAAACCAATTTTAAGCCTGAAGAGTTAATGAAAATGGGATGTGTCTGAACTGTTTTGCTGAATAAGAAGAGGTAGATGGGAGACATGGGCAGGAAGAAGGCTTGCTATTTAGCATCATCTGTACTCCATCTCAGGGTGCACAGCTGACTGTCTTGGTGCTGTGATGGATCTCTAGCAAGGTAGTTTTTGTACAGGTTCAACCAAAGTCAAAAATCAAGAGAGACTGGGATGATGGATCAGGAGCACAGGTAGTGATTTACTCAATCCTTCCAGTAACAAGGAATAATAAAGTTAATGGAAGAGAAGGTTATTTTGGGAGGTGTTGAAAAACACCTGAAAGACAACACAGTCACTGGTCACAGCCAGCACGGCTTCATGAGGGGAAAGTCCTGCTTATCAAACCTGATTTTCTTTTATGACGAGGTAACCCAACTGGTTGATCAAGAGGAGCCAGTTGATGTAATGAGATTTTTGGATTTCAGTAAAGCTTTTAGTGCTGTCTCTCACAGTGTCCTTCTGCACAAGATGTCCAGCTCACAGCTGGATGAACACATCATGTGATGGGTGAGCA
>VZTA01014699.1:112380-201194 GCA_013398855.1 Mohoua ochrocephala
CTGGGGCGGCCTCACCTCGAGTGCTGGGGGCAGTTCTGGGTGCCACAATATAAAAAAGATACTAAACTATTAGAGAGTGTCCAAAGGAGGGTCACGAGGAGGGTGAAGGACCTTGAGGGGAAGCTGTGTGAGGAGCAGCTGAGGTCACTTGGTCTGTTCAGCCTGGGGAAGAGACTGAGTGGAAACCGTATTGCGGTCTACAACTTCCTCATAAGGGGAAGAGGAGGGGCAGGCACTGATCTCTTCTCTCTGGTGACCTGGGAACTCAAGGGAATGGCCTGAAGTTGTGTCAGGGGAGGTTTAGATTGGATATTAGAAAAAGGTTCTTCCCCCTGAGGGTGGTTGAGCACTGGAAGAGGCTCCCCAGGGAAGTGGTCACAGCACCAAGCCTGACAGAGTTCCAGAAGAGTTTGAATGATGCTCTTAGGCACATGGTGAGATTGATTCTTGGGGCTGTCCTGTGCAGGACTAAGAGCTGGACTCTGATCCTTGTGGTTCACTTCCAGCTCATCATATTCTGTGAAAGTAGTACTGGATCTTGTGCTAAGTGAGTTTACAGAACCTTGATTTATGTGACATGCAGGTTAAGAGGGTTGATAGTAATAACATAATCTCGTTTTTTGAACATCTCTGCACATCTTCACAGAATGTTTTAATCCTGTTTTTACTTGTAGGCTGGCTATAGACATATGTCACATTTTTAGTACATAAACAAAGGAGAACCTGTTTTCAGGTGTTAATAGTGGTTTCATAAATAATAAAGAAAAACAAAGGAGGAAAAGGTGGAATTAATCTTCCTGAGCAGGGCCAATTTTTTATTTCGCTGCTTTCCACTTTGATAGTCAAGTAATCTGCACTCCTACTGAGTAAATGTCTTGTAGTCCTGTGAAAATAAGGAGACGCCCTCATATACCTGATTTAAAAATGTGTGCAAGTCCAAGAGGAAGGATGATCCATTGAGTGAAATACTAGACAAGGGCTTGGCTTAACTGTGTGATTTGCTCTGTTCCTTTTTCACTGTCTGATGTTTGTCAGATTATTGTAGTCAAAATCAGCAAGTCTATATAACTTGGGTGCATGAATTTATTGCTAGGTGTGAGTCTGAGTTACTTTTTGGAAATCATTTTATGAACTGGAGCTGCCTATGGAGCTGGGTTAGCCTGAGTCTAACTGGTTAATTACCTAGGATGTCCTTGTAAGCAGTGGAGAGGGGTAAGTTCCACCAGGTTGGAGTCAGCCCAGCCTAAAGAAGGTGGGTGAAATGCTGGAACAAATGAACTTCTGGATCTGCGGCTGTGTTGTCTTTCAACGTTGTAGGAATTGAAGCATCTAATTTGGACTATATATAACCAGTAACTTTGACTTGCAGAAGTTAAGTGAAGTAAATCCATCTAGTTTCATTCTTCTCTGTGGTCAGGGCAGTAGATGGATACTGTGACAATAAAAACACTAGGAACTGTTCAGTGTCTCAGTGACTGAGACTTACTACTGGTTTTGTCTCTCACACCACTGTAAAGTCTGAACACCTGCATGTCCTAGCTTTAGACGTGCACAAATACTCACAGGATGTTAAGAAAGTGGAGAAAATTTCTTGGGACTGGTTCAACTTTAAGCATATTAATGCATATAATTCAGCCTGCCTGATTTTCAAAAACGTTGTTAAAAAACATTTTCATTTTGGTATGGTTTCTTCTGTTTTGTTTTGCCATTGTGGTTTTGTGGTTTTGGGGGTTTTGTGTGTGTGTGTGTGTGTTTGGGTTTGGTTTGGGGTTTTTTGTATTAGGTAATTCCAAGTAGGATGTCCTATAGGGAAATGCTAGATAACTGCTGCAGGCTGTATGCCATTCTCTGAAACCAGGCAATGTTTTGGGAGGCTGAATCAAAGAAAATCCAGTAATTATATTTTTCTCCAAAATTTTAACTTTTTTTGTACATACCCTCTGAATAATTTAATTTGCTTTGAGAGGAGTATTACATCATACAAAATTCTTCCTTCATGATTGTCTGTCACTGTATTATGACATATATTTATCTTAAGTTTCAGGAGCTTTCTTAAGATGTCTTCAGATTTTTGTTTGGTGCAAGAGGCTGGCAGAGTAGATCAACTGTACAAGAGTGAGGTTTTCTAGTACATACACTATTTATTATCTGATGCTTCATTTTAAATGACATTAGTAATTCTGGCTTTAGGATGTGTAAAATGTTCCCATCACAATTACATTACATTACATCTAAATTGCAATATTTTCCATTGCTTTTAGAATCCTAGAATGTCTTGGGTTGGAAGGGACCTTAAAACTCATCTAATTCTACCCCCCTGCAATGGGCAGGGACACCTTCTATTGGACCAGGTTGCTCAGAGCCCCATCCAACCTGGCCTTGAACACTTCCAGGGATATCCACAACTTGTCTGGACAATCTGTTCCATTGCCTCACCACCCTCACAGTAAAGAATTTCTTCCTAATATCCAATCTAAACCTACTCTCTTTCAGTTCAAAGCCATTACCATCAACCTATCACTACATGCCCTTGTAAGCTCTTGTTTAAGCTATGGCTTCGTTTTTCTTTTTGCTTTTATTTCTATCTTCTTTGAAAGGGTTGGATCCAGTAAAACACTGCCAGTTCTAAGCCCAGCGATGCTGGCTGTGATTGTTGATGCTCAGAGCGTGACTGATGATGCTTCGCACCAAGCAGAATCAGCTCCCCTGCAGGTGTTAAATCTCCTCATGGACTATTTAATCTGCAAACAGAGCTGTTATCTTTCAGCAGGAGTTTTTTCTAGGTTCCATTTCTAAGAGCAACTGCAAGAGCAGATAAGAAATGATATCAGAGTGAAATAAGAAATGGAAAAAGAAAGAAATGAGAATAAAAAATGGGACGTGTTATAGAAGAGCAGATAAATATTTGAAAGAGAACTGTTATAAAATATTAAAAATTACATTCTTATTCTTCTAAGCCTTACAATCACAGGAAATCTTTTACATTTCTGTTATTTTAATATATAAATTAATACATACAGAGGCTTCAAATGAGCTGACAATCTTGCTTCTGCAGTCATTGTGCAAGCACGTGAGATGTGGTATTTATCTTGAAGAGCATGCAAGCTAGACAGTTAATCCGTCAGAGAAGGTAGTATTTCAAAAATCAGTTTGTTCTGGTGTATTTTATTTTGTTTCATTTTAAAATGGAATGACAATGAGTATTTCCATGTATGGGTTTCATTTTTTTTTAATTGTCAGACCCCTGGTGTTATACCTTTGTGGTTTTTTGAGTTGGAAAGATCAGAAACAGGAGATTTAATACCAGATAACATCTGATGGGAGATCAGCATAGGTCTTTCACGTCCTTGGTTGGTGCTTTCATTCTCATCTTCTATTTGGTCTTGATCAAGAGCGAAGAGCTTGCAACCTTGGGGTTAAATGCAGGTTGCCTGCAGCTTCATTTCACTGGCCCGTGGTACTAAGGTGTGACTTAACATGAGACTCATCAAACCAGTTATTTTATTTTGGTTTGGTTTATTTACATTTTTAGCTGCTTTACACTGAAAAAGTTCATTTTCTGACAAGGAAAAAGTTACCCATGTGAGGCTCTTGGGGATGATAAGATGGCTCATCTGTTTCACAGAATATTTGGAGTGAGAAGGGACCTACAAGGATGATCAAGTCCAACTCTTTTAAGTGTTGTTTCATGCTTTCCTGATTTCCCATCTGATGTTGTGATTCCTCCCTTTATGATGCAAGGACAGGGTGAATTGGTACACTCATTCGTTGTGATGTCACAAAATTTGGTCATGATAATTCCCAAGGAGCTTTAATAAAGGCAATGTGGAAGAAATGTGATTTAACCTCACACTGATTTTTGCCTTTTAATTTTAGAGAAAAATATTACTCCTAGGAGTATAAATGATATTTTCTGAATCAGGGAATTAAAATGCTGCCATATTTGCATATCCTATGGAGTAGGTCAGGTTGGCACTACAGAATTACCACAGAGTTTTGTTAATTTCAGTGGAACAAGACTGAAGTGTTAAAGAACAGATATTCCTACTGGCAAATTGCTACCAAGAGAATCATTTTTGAACACTGAAATGACACTGAATTGATTTACTGATTTATTGATTTACATTTCTTTAGCTCTGGACTCTCCTTACTTTCAAGACAAGATACATGATTTAGAAAGTACTCTGCTATACTTAATCTTCTCTTGATCCTTGCTTGGAAGGAATCATGCAAGCCACTAAAAATAAATTTAGTAAGGTGTAGTCCTACTTCAGCATCAGATCTGCTCTGTGTCCTAATGGGTGAATAATGGGGAAGATCAAGGCAGCATTTAAAATATTTATGCAGACAGCAAAGACATTTGGCAAATTAATCTACAGGGAAAAAAAAGGAAAGTGCAGGAGAAGACTCTGGAAGAGGAAATTAGTGTAAGCACAAAAATGTGTAATTTTTCTGCACTTTTGAAGGACTACTTAAATGTTTATAGGGTTCTTGCATGTGAATGTCAGTTTTATAGAGATGTGTCTCTGTATTTCCTTCACAACACAGAATGAAATTCAAAATTTTCAAAATTTTACCTGATTTAAAGCATCTTTACTTAGGCAGAGCTCTTACGCTTTGGCTTGTTTAGAATAGCTGATTGCGAAACCAAATCTGTTGCTTTCTCTTTTCCTAAGTTCAGTGCTGGAGGCAGAGGGATGTCTGGTGACAGACACTGCTGTTCTTATGTCAGTCCCGTTCATTGCACAAGATGAAAACAGCACTACTTTGTGAGCAGATGCTTATTGAAAGGAATGAGAACTCCAGAATCAAGCTGCCATTGCTCAGCCTGAGGAGCCTGTTGCAAAAGGGGCAATGGAATAATTCCCAAGTTATGGAATTGAACAGTCTGCTCAGAACAAGTTTCCTGACACTTCCAAATCTTCGGGAAAAAATAATGTCTTGTTTCATTGCCAGCCTTGGACATCTGCAGTCCCATGCTGAGGAGGGAATGAACATTATTTACTTTCTTGATGAAAGCTTAATGCTTCAGATCATGAGGAATAGATGCAAGCTTTGTATTATCTTACTAGTAAAAACAGTTTGTTGATCGGTTCTCTTTCTTTTTATTTCTTTATTTGTATATATAATGTGTGGCTTTATATGAAGTGTTGGAGAACACAAAGTAGTTGTATTTTTCAGTCATTTCTGTAGTGTTTGTTGTTTGCAATATGCCATAGTTTTTGCTACCAATTACTTTGCATTGTAAGCAAAAATCTATTCTTCATAAAACTGCAACCTTGTTAGATATTTTGATAGATGATGCTTTGCATCATGGCAGAAGAGGCAAAGCACCTGACCTGCTGGCCATTGTTCTCAGCACTTTGTCAACACAGTCCCTCATGACGTGCATGTTCTGTTCAGAATCTGTCTTCTGATTTAATAATGGAAGAATTTTGTTAATATGTACTCTGTTCCCTGAGGAAGTGAACTATGCAATGATTAATAGCTTCAAACATCTATAAATGTTTCCTCTGAGTATTTTGCATTGCTTTGCAAATAGTAAGTTCCACAATATTCTTCTGGCACACTTTATGTTAAGTATTTTCTACTTATCTTTTATATTTGAATACTTCCTGCTGTGTTCTTTACATGTGACTAAAATGAATCACCTGATGTTATGTGCCACTGAAACCCCCTGCATTAGGCTTTGAATATGTCCACAGAAGAGAAGATGGTGACAGCCTTTCCATGGGCATGCACAATTTCCATTTAATCTCATTAGCTCCCATGCCAGCAGAAGTGCAAGTGCAGCAAAT
Source organism: Mohoua ochrocephala (assembly GCA_013398855.1). Lineage (NCBI taxonomy): Eukaryota > Metazoa > Chordata > Aves > Passeriformes > Acanthizidae > Mohoua > Mohoua ochrocephala. Next base: position 118,179 of record VZTA01014699.1, read on the forward strand.
GCTTTGTGATCCAAGAATGCATTGATCCCAAGCACACCTCTGGAGCTTGTCTTCAGCAACCGGTCTGGCTTAGATTAGACCTATCACGTTTCACAACTGTGGACAAAAAATTTCATGCTCAGAATTTATTTTCTGGGTAGACATTTTGCCTTCGTCAGCCCACATGGGCTTTTCCATATACAGGAAAAGTCATTCAGACATTAATATTTTCCTAGCTTTATTGTTATTATTGTTAGTTATATTTACAAAAAAAAACCCAACCCACTTTATGGTGATTTTAATACACCTGGCTCATAAGCATTTTTGGACATCAAATTGGTTTTCGTCCTCAATGCCATTTATATAATAGTGTGAAAGTATTCGAATCAGTGCCAGAAACACAATGTCTAGTCTTTTTGAGGATACACATAAAAATGAAGAATATTACCCAGAGTCTTGAACAAAATACTTTTGAACTGATGTGTAACTGAAATCAGAGGTTACCCGCAGGCAACAAAATGGTGATTCCAGCTTTTAAATTCAAGTTTTGTGAAATTTGGGCCTTAAAAATACGACTGTTTTTAGAATCTTTTCAGTCAAAATTTTTTTGAAAACACCCTGGTCCATGCTATTACTTGATATATCTCAAAGTAATATTCCTGAAAACAGATTTTTTATAGTACCCAAACTGAAAAAACAGCTTGTGAGAAAAGGAAGAAGGGTGGCACATCTATATATTCATTATCTTTGTACTATAAAACTCCATGCTGAGATGTATGTGGCAGATAATCCATTTGCATGGTAATTTTGGCAGTGCCCAGGAATGCTTAAAGAGTTTACTAACAGCTGAGAAACTTTCCCTTGCATTACACTATGAATTTGTTTGTTTGCTTGTTTGTTTGTTGATTTACCAGTATCAAACACAGAGGTTTTATTCTTCTGCTTGTGTTTCAAACTGGGAAGAAAAGTGTGTGGCTCCAAGACAGGGAAATAGATACCCTAGATGTTTAATACTTGGGTCCTGCATATGCCATGAAGATCAGACCTTTAGATGTTCGTAGCGCTGGATGAGGGCAACTGGAAATCTAATCTGGGAAGAGGCTTGGCAATCTTCATCATTTCAGCTAGTCTTAGGTAGTTAGAAATTCAATACAAATAATTGTAAAGTGGTGCTTATGGAGAAAAACCAAAAACTAACTTCACAAATGGCCCTTGATCTGCTGACCATTACTGCTGGAAATGTTATAGTGGATAGTGTGAACGATTCAATTAAATCTACAGGAGTGGTCCTGTAGAGTTAGAAATTTCGGGCTTATTAGGAAAGTAATAGAAAACAAACCATGACAGCATCACTCTGTGATTGCAACATTCCACAAGGCCGTTTCACATTGAGCACTGTGTGCTGCCCTGGCCTCCTTCTCCCAGAAACACTGCAGCAGAACTGAAAACAGAGAAAGGCACCAGGGATAACCCAAGGTTGTTAAGCCTGTTAATTTATTTCAATTTTCTAAAGTTATCACAGTATCTACAATAGGATAATAGATCAAAAGCTAGGAAGGAAGTTATTTTCTAACTGCTGTTGTGACACATTAACTTTATGATAGGAATCCCTCTTCATGTGTTGTCTGGATAGAGCCAATAAACATCTGCAACAGCTTCTCAACTGGAGTATTTGCAATTTCAGATACTGTGCATCAACTTCTTTATCCTAATCATGTCCTCACAGCCCTATCCTGGATCACATAGGATGTTTCTTTTCATCTTTTTCAGAAAGAAAGATACATTCCTCTTTTTAAAATGTTTATCTATGAGTAGAAGACCTCTAAGGACTTTGCATATTTCACCAATAAAGTTTCACTTTGTTAGCTGGGCTTGCAAAAAGGGTTTTCTATGAGATTGTGAGCTTTTAAATGTGTTTGCACAACTCGGAGACAGAGTGGTCTCAGCTGAGTAGTGGTTGAAGTGGTGGTGTGTGCTTTTAATAAGTCTGGTTTTACTTTTAGTTGTAAATTTGCTGTGAAAAGAATAAGCATCCAAAGAGCACATTGTTAGCAGAATGCCTCAGGGGCAGGCAAGATGTGATTTTCTACTTAATAGAAAAACCAGCAGGCCAAATTCTCCACCTCTTCTTATTTTGGGTTTTTTTTGTGTTTGTTTGTTTCTTTGTTTGTTTTTTCCTACTCCTATAATGCTTTCATCAGGCATAAGAAATGTAATAAGCAATTACTAGCAAATACTACTAAAATTGTTTATTTTAATGTTCTGAAGTAGAAGTGAAAGCTATGCTTTACATTTTTACTTTCTTTGAGGAGTCGACAAGAAAGCCACTACATTTTTGTTATTTTTATTTTTCTCTACTACTTTTGTCCACAAGAAATGTACAAATTTAAATAAATATGTGTTACAGTGAAGGTTGTGAAATGTTTATTTTAACTCTGACTTACATTCTTATAATGATAAACCATAAAATTATTATGAGCTGATATGGTTCTGTGCACAAGCACTTTCTGAACATTTGTTTTGCTGAGAGCCAAGTCCCAGCACAAAAGAAAAAAAGACAACAACCAAAGCCATGTTTAAGCATACCGTGTTTGAGGTAGATGTTTTTTAGAAAGGTGTCTGGGTGAACCACTGGAAATCGTTGGCCAGTTGAAACGCTGACCACCTGAAACGTAGGTTTGCTGAAGTGCAAAATCAGCTTCTAACAGACATATCCTAATCTTCACAGGAAATATTTTATTTCAGTTTGTTCAGTAAGTTCTGTTCAGTGATTTGTTTCCTAAAAGGTAAGAAATGGTCTGAAATTATAAAAGGCTGAAAGTTGGCCATATTTTTCATTTTCAGTCTATGGTTAAAATACAAGAGAAGTGCTGCTTGCTAGTTCTAAAATTCTAAAGACTGGGCTAACCAAAATCAATGTATTTAAATTGCAAAATAGAGACAGTACATCCTTTGCATTTGAAATAATTTTATTTATTTAATACTGTAAGGTAGACTTTTTTCGTGTCTCTGATGCACTCAGGTGTTTAGATTAAATATGAGTAAGAATGATTCCACCTAGCATTAGTTGTTGAATTCTAAGCAAAAAGTTTTGTCTTCCCTTTTTAGTCAGAGGAAGACAGCCGTTACAGATGGCAAATCATCTCATCATTAGCATAAGGAATCATGTGCTGAAGTTGCCTCTTGCCTCTACTGACTGCAAAGCAAGCCTAGGTTACCTCTGAGATGAGGTGCTTAACTTTTAGGTGGGTGAAGTTAAGTGAGATCGTTCCCTGACTAAATTGGTTTAATACTTTCTTTTCTGTTTAGCTTAAACTGAGATACACTGTTCCATCTGTATGCATAGACCCAAATAAAGAATAACCATTATCTTATTGGTAAGAAATACCCCATTCACTATTTTCATACTTAATCCAAAGTAAAAGTTAAGGATTTGAAAAAATTTTACCAAGTGACAAGGTTATGTTAGTCACTATTTGTGGGTATATTTGGCATAATGTTTCCAGATTGCAAGAAGAGAGGAACAATTACACCAGCTATAAAGACTCGACTTTTCATTAAAGAAAAAAAACTACAAATGGAAAACAAGATTAAACTGGAAGATCTGAGTCAAACTCTTCTGCTGACTCATTTAACTCCTGATTAAATTTGGTAATTCCAATCATTTTGATTTAAGTCTGTGCACTCTTACATACAGTGAATTGTCCCATTAATTTTAATGAGTCCATTTTATGTGCTAAACAAAGCACCTGTTTATGTCTTTGCAGAAAGTAAACCTTGGAGCATAAGGTTTCCATTTTAATTGTTAGCTAGTCTTGTTTTTGCTATTAATTTAAAGTTTCATATTTTCTTTAAAAAGATAGCACATATATTAACCACTTCATCTACAAGTTTTATGTCAGTAGTGGGTTTGTTGAAGACTTTTTTCTCTAAGTGACTGAAGTGAGTCACAGGAATATTTTGCCCTGTTCCTTCAACAGCTGGTCTATGAAACAGAACTTAAGGAAAGATAAGAGTAAAGAAGTAAAGTGTGTGCTTTTATAAAACCATTTTTTTAACTTCTAAGCCTGTTAACAGGGAAAGAGAGATTTTAGGTTTTTTTTTTTTAACTTTTATTCTTTCAGTACAGAAAGTGCCAGTACAAAATGGCTGTGGAAATTTAAGGTTATGCTAGGACTGGAAGCCAGATTAATTGACAGGTTATTTGTATTGTATTTCTGATTCAAATAAATTCAGTAATGTAGTGCATTTTACAACATTTCCCACCGGAAAAGGTCAAAGGACTAAATCGATGACAGCTGACAGAATTATTTGTATTGTCAATGTGCGTGCTGGTACTCCTAGCAAACCTGCTAAACTTGAAAGTTAAAATTAATCTACTGATAATTTCAACTCTTTTAAGATGCCTTCAACAAATGCATTCACTTGTGGCATTGCCCTGAAATATTTAAATTTAGCCTTTTCGTGCTGGCAGTGAATAGTCTAACACACTAATTTAATATTCCTCTGAAAAGAGCAGCTATGCAGGAGTAGCAGAGTGGAGAGATGACTTTAGCAGAGGTCCAGACATCCGGTAGGCAAATGTGTAATAGTATTCCCAAAACCTCATGTTCAAAAAGTAGGTCAGGAAAGGAGAAATAAAAATTCAGAAGAAAAGCCATCAGTGGTTTACTATACATGAACAAAGTAAGTGAAAATCGTCAGCTAGGTGTTGGCTCGACAGGCTTCCATTATTAGGCTCAGGAAAGCTGCAGGATGTGTGCATTCAGTACATCAGCATGACTTTATCTGGAAAAAGCAAAAGCACCTTTATCTCTTAAACTGATACAAAAGGGATGTTTTATACTGAAGACAAACAGGACTTTGCGAACTTGCTGATATCTTGGTATGGCGCCTGGTGTTCTAAAACTTAGAAAAAGTAGCTTGAGCTATCAGGACTTTGAAGAGAAATATTTTTTAATGTAATGGAGATTTGATTTGATTTGATTTGATCTGATTTATGAAACTTCCATTTTTTTTTATGATGCGTCATGAGCAACCATTCTGAAAACAGCTCTAAGAGAAGTCGATAATGTTTCATTTTCAGCCCACGCATGTGAATGAATAGGTCTTACGCAGCCCTTGGTTCCAAAGCAGCAGCAGCAGCAGCTGATGCAAGGAGCTGTATTTTTGACATCCAGCTCTGGTTTGTGTTTGCTGCAGGAAGCAGTTATTCCCCTGCCTTGCCATTCCTTGTGGAGTTCTGGTCATCAGCAGCAGTGTTCTGCCCTTCTTATCTTTACTTAGTGACAGCACTATAAATGATTGAAAGAAAGAGGGGAGGAAAACGGTCCTCTTATTTATTTTTACCCCTCATGCTCAGTAAAAACAGTGTGATGTTTAGAGAACTTGTGCTGTTGAAGTGTGGGAATAACTTTAATTACTAATGTTGTGGAATGAAACACAATGCATCCTGCAAAAGCACTCCTGCACATGAGGAGCAACATCCCTGCTCCTATGTGTTAGTAATGGTTGTGATTTCATGAGACAGTTCTGTTCACCTTTATGTCTATTTTGCAGCCTTCTAAGCCTTGTTAAAGAATACAAGAATTTCCTGGTAGTTAACCTTCAGCAGTTATAATCTGAGTATATGTATGTATTTGTGTACGTGCCTTTGAATTGCAAATCTATTCCTTGGTTTTTAGTGTCCAGGGGTTATTTTATGTGACCAGCATTTAATCACTATCATGCTTGGGCCTCACTGAAGTTGGCAGCATTACAGATGTTATTTTATGTGACCCGCATTTAATCACAGATGATCTGTGAGTCTTGTTAAACATGGTGGGATCACAGAGATCCTATTTTAACATTCTCTAATGTAGTAACAAGAAACCTTTGTGCCAGTGGGATGTATACTTATGTTTCCTCATTTCCTTCATCTAACTAATTAATTTATCGTGGAAATTTCAAGGAAATTTCAAGGATTCCCTGTCAAACTCCTCCTATTTCAAAAATAAATATGAAAGCATTTTACTTTCGGAACTGATCTAGATGCAAATATTCTCTCCCTGCCTCTCTACTTCTTGTTTTTCCTCTCCCCTTCTCCCTTTCTCTTCTCCTCCACTTATATATGACTGATATCTAAAAAAAATTCTGTCATGGAAAATGTTTCTTACATCTGACATTTCTAAAAAAAACCCACACTTTTTTTTTTCTAAACCCTTCAGAAAATGCATAAGTATTTTAATTGAGTTAATCTGCAGAAAATCCAGAATTACCCCTTAAAACAAGCCTTGTTACCTACCTGTTCTTAAGTGACCGGAGAGTTGCAATTTAATTTCATTATATTTATGTATTACACCGTACTGCTGAAGTTGTGGTTGACATGTTCACTGGCATTTTTTAGGATTCTCTGTCACAAGTTCAATATTATCTCTATAATTATCATTCTCCAAAGGTTTATGCCAGGGTACACTCCATGGACAAAGTCATTTACTCAGTTCAGCAGGTCCTGGGGCCATGCTTGCCCTTGAGGAGAAGCCTGAATTCTTGGTGGCGGTCACCATTTGGGTGTGTGGAGCAGGGCCTTTCTCACGCCGGGCTCCTGAGTACCTCGTGTAGCAGTGGTGAGCATCTGCCAGCAACAAATTCTGGTAAAGTTAGCCTCTCTTTCTCAGTTCAATAATCTGGCTGCCTTGCTGCTTGCTCCTCAAGCCAAATGTTTTTAGAGTTATTACGTGATGTGGATCAACAACACAGACTGCAAAATCAGAAAGTGTTGCTTATCTGTATTTGCTATCTGTATAGCATTTAATCAGGTCTGTGCCGTGGTTTATACTTCTTGTGAAATAAGATTGGGACACTTAATATTTCTGTTCCAAGTATGCAGTGTATAAATATTTTATTGACCGTATACTGCAAACGTCACTGGTCTGCATTTTTTAGCACAAAGAAAGCATGCTAGAATTTCTGAGTATATTCCATGTTCATGCAATTTACAGATTTTTAAGTCTTATCAGGAGAAAAAAATAATTGTTTTTTAAAGACTTAATGATGAGCACAGCTTTAATCTCTGGTCATGGAGTGGTCTTTGCTGACAGTAAATGGCTTCTTCCCCCCCACCCCCCGCCGCCCCAGCCACATTTTTTCCCTCTTGGGGGTGTAGCAGGGGAGGGAATTAGATCAAGGTGTATTTCCAGAACCTGTTGTAATAATTAATCTTATTTATTTTTTCAATATTTTTCTTCATGTTCATTATTTGATTTTACACACTTTATAGCCAATAAAAGAAAACTAATAAAAGCTTCACCTAAGGTGTGTGCAGATGACGTTCTCACATAGTTTTGTTGAGAGTGGGAGCGTTCATCACCTCTCCACAGCCTGAGGAACTCTGCAGTGGGTGTGCGTCTCTGTGTGCATGGGAGCCTGTCTGCTGCATACCTGATGCCTGAGAATCATATTGACCCCTCCTAAAATGAGAACAAGTGTTGAAATTAGGAGTGGTCTTTTCTTTTAAGCAAACTTCTTGTCCCTAGTAAGATATAAACTCCTTCAGAGTGGATAAGAGCCTGGAGATAAAGTTGCTTAGCCTTTTTCACCTCGATCCATTGCCTCATTTTGTCTTAATTGCCTCATAATTGTCAAAACTTGCACCTATGCTCTTCTTTAGCAGTGACTGTTTTTTCCAGCTGGACACAAAAAGCGTTTCTTGGTTTTGTGGAAAAGTCAGAGAAGAAGCAAGGCCAGTACTTCTTCATTTGAGCTTCTTGGCTTTTTTCCATGAGGAGCACTCAGGTTTAAGTTCCAAAATATTTTCAAGAATCCAGGAAGCATTTTTGTTCCTTAGTGGGTAAAATGAAGCAGAGGCATGCAGACACTGAAAGAAAATTGTGAGAAGGGGAAATAGGTGACAAGGAGTGAAGGAGAAGAAACAGAAAATAAAGATTAGGCTGCAAAAGAGGGAGGAAGGTGGATGAAAGGAAAACATGGCAGGAGTTGTAAGTAAATGGTGAGGATTGGCATCTGGCTATCCCTCTGCCATGGTCAGAGGCTTCACTGGAGAATGAGACTAGCTGAGGTGTTTACATTTGAGGATGAATGAATTCAAATCACGGTGAAACCAACCTTCTCTGAGAGAGGAAAGGTTGACTACCTTTGTCCTTTGTGTGCATCTGTGTTTCCAGGAATCAATTACTGGATCTACAGTTTGATGTAATGACACAGAATGGCTATTTTTAATGATGATTTTTATTAAATTTAATTAAATTTATCCAAAAGAAAAATTCAGAAATTGGTTATACTTGTATGTAGCAAGTCAGCAATGGAATAATCAGCATAGACATGTAGACTCTCAGTAAATTAAGTGACAGAAGGACAGTGAGATCAACCCTGCCAAGAATACAAAGTAATTGTTTCTATCCTAATTTTATATCAAAATGGGGACTCTACTTTTAATAAATTTTTCTATTCTTATGCTTGATACACTGCCATCTTTCTCAGCTGTACTCTCACAGAGGACGGTGTTCACCTTTACTTTAAGCTACGTGAATTAAATAAAAAATATCTTTTTTTTCCTGTTGTAGTATCAGTACTAGTTAGTATGTAACTTTATCTGCTTGATATTGTTCAGCAGAACCAGTTGGAGCTGCAGACAAAGCTGTTAGGAAGAAAACAGGAAAGACACAGAACAGTTTCAGAGATGAAATGTCTCCAAGAGAAATGTGAGGCCCCGTGAGAGTAGAAGGAGTGCTAATAATGGGGAAATGTCAACCTCGATCCAGGTGGGCTAACAAGCTCATAAGGCTTAGGACTGAAAGGCAGAGAAAGCTTAAAAGTGCCTCTCAGCCCAGGAGAAAAATACATCAGCCAAAACTTCTGGAAATGTTTTTCTGATTAATTGCTAAAGAGCTGTTGCAGCAGGGTTATAATTCTTTGACTCTGACTTTACATCGGCTTCACTTGCAATGAAAGGACAATATTTAAATAAGAATTTACAGCCTGAATTATTAAATGCATTCTTTGTTTCAGTGGGAGTTAGTGATGCTAAGTACTGAATATTCTAAATATTTCTGAAGTTCTGGACCAAGTTGTATAGGCCAATTAGTATTTTAATCCTCATTGAGCAAACAACTAATACATTATTTTGTTGAAACACTTTCAGTATCATTAAAAATATTTGTGTTCTGGAGAGAAGGGTTTTTTCAAGTAGAGTAGCTGAGGGCTTTTCTTCTCAGGAGTACTGTACAGGAATTTTTCCTGATCCAAGCCGAGAAGAACTAGATCATAATGGATCTTGCCTCAGAGTGAGGTGGAAGAGTCCAAGCCTGTCAGGTGAGATGGGTGGTAGGGAGACAGTGAAGGGGCCTAGATTAAAATAGTCACATATTGAACAAGGTGTGTTGTGATTTACATGTGAGTAAACTGCAGAAGGACCCTGCTGATATCTCTTGAAAGACATGGACAGTATTTATGGAGAGAGGTCATGTCTTGAGACAGACAGGACAAAAAAAGGCAGCACTTACTACAACCCATCACCTGAGTTCTCTTCATTTCAGTTGTTCAACATGTAACCAGCCTGTTCATGAATATTAAAAATCTTCTGTCTCCCAAGCGGTTTTTAGTTTAATAGCTTAAGCGTGGTGTTCAGCAACCATCAAAGAATAAGAGCCCCGCACTTTGTTCAGGAAATATTAGGTAAGACAAACCTGTCAGGTTGGTCAGCCCTGCTAGTCCAATAGTGCTTTTGAACACTGGAAACACGATTGGTGTTTGCTTTGCTTTGGCTTAGTTCCAGTCATCTGAAAAATGTAGTGCTGTGCTCTTTTAAGTGTATTAAACTATTCTTGTAAAGTGAATTATGCTGATAGCTTGTTTTCTCGGAGTGGAAGACAGCAATAAAAATGATTTGTGACCTTTTTTAAAAAAGATGGACTTCAGACATCCAAGAAATCAAGATTTGTCCAACATGAGGCCCTTTCACTCGCTCAAGCAGACTATTAGCTCTTACCACTGGGGTTTTTTTGTTTGTTTTGACACACTATCCCCTTTGCACAGCCATTCTGAAGGTGGTGTTAAAAAAAAAAAATCTTAAAAATATCATAAGGATATCTGAATCACTTCATATTCTTATAAACCAATCATTGGGACTGGTATAAAGGAGAGAAAAGCTGTTAATATACGTAGAATTAATTCTGATGAATTATTTAACATGTAGGAGTTTAGTGTATAATCTCTTTGAATAATCCTCCCATCTTAAAGCCTTCAGTTCTTTTGGGATTTAACAATGCTGGCTGATAGTACTGAGGGTTGTAATACATTCTGATATGTCCTGTCTCGTTTCAGTACAGGTAAATGAAAAGCAAATTTAATTCTAATTAGCCAGATGGATTGCTCAAAGGACTAGGTCTGTGAGGTAATGTTCAAGCTTTTAATTTCTTGTGATCTGAAATTGAGGTTATATATGATTGATTATTTGAATATCTGAAAAATTAAGACAGTCTTAAGCAAATGAAATGGACGGTCTGAGAAATAGTAGTAGCTTGCATCTAGAGCCTTTTAAAGACAGTTTTTCACTGTCTTACAGTGTGTTGTGGCATTTAAACAAAGATGTGGTATTTCTTATCCCTTCTGATCAAAAAGGCAGTAACTATCAGAGCTTTTCGAGCCTGACATATGGGTTCCTTGGAAAAAGCTATCATGTATTTTACCTCATTTGTTTGACTTTTTTTTTTAATTTGACTTGACTTGAAAACCTGGCAATGCCATCTCGCTGGGATTCAAAGTCCAGTTTGGTTTCCGAATAATCCAGAAAGCTTGGAACAGAAACCTGGTAGGATATATTAGGTTTTGGCTTCACTTAATCTGTCGCAGTTCATGAAGAAAATTTCAGCAGGGTCACAGAAATAAATATGCTCCAGTGGTGCTGTGACCATAAAGTGCATTATCTGAGGCACTTCTGGTGAATGGAAACTCATTATGTTGTGCAGAGAACAGGTGAGGCTTTATTTTTTTCCTGCAGGGCTGCATGGAGCTTTGGTCTTCCATCTTCTGGAGGGATTAACTAAAACTGGAATAGGCACTGAAGGAGGAGAAAAATTAAATACAGAGATGCCGAAAAAGACTAAGAGGCCTTAGCTTGTTTAGCCTTTTAAAATGGAGGCTGACTTGGTCGATTTTCATGCAAGATTAGGTAGGTAAATAGCATAGAGGAGAAGATCCATTTAAGGTATGGAATTATAGTGGCACAAGAACAAATACCTGTGTACTACTTATGAATACATCTAAGTCAGAGTTTAGGAGAAATATGTGAATTGGATATGCATTCTTGGATGGCTTTCTGCGAGGTTATTAAGACCAAACTACTGTCTAACTACCAATATGATGAGTTTATGAAGGAGCTTGTGAATTATGGAGGTATTAAGTTTTCTACATGAGTGAACAAGATAAAGAGACAGAATTATACCTTTGAGTGATCTTAATTTTTGTTATGCATTCAACTGGATAGATGAGGCTTGAGATGTTTTCCATAAGAGTTTGCTGATCTATCAAAATTGCCACAGGTTTACTTTACTTGAGGACTACACTCTTACATTCATGCTATGAGTCTGTTGTACACTTTAAAGCCACCCTTCTGTTCCCATTCCATGCCCCTTTTTATGGTATCCAAGTGCCTTTCAGAAACCTCTTGGTTAGTATAACTATAATGCATCATAAAAATTAGTCATTCTCTTTTTCTTTCTCATAGTCTTCAGGAGAAAGTGCTGTGTCACACATACGCATACAGAGAGGCACATGAAAATATTTGGGAAGGCATGCTGAAAAAATGGACTTTATCATACAGAGCATGTGTGGGTGAGGTGCTGGGATTAAACAGATTTTCATCCTCTATTCTCTTATAGAGGTCCACGTTCTGTCAAGTTAAAGGAGAAGGGAATGTAGAATGTCCTGACTGCATTCCTTAAACCAGTGTCTGAAAAAACAGACACCAGAAATCATTAAGGATCGTGTTTTCAAAGGATGTGTTAGAGGATGTGAGAAGGCATACTGGGACTCCCAGAAGCGTTTTTGTGAGCCTTTCATTTTGATCAGTTGGAATTGAGCACTGAAAACTGAGTCAGTGATCTGCCTCATTCAATGTGTACCTAAGTAGGCAAATTTTTTACGGAGATACTTAAAGAATAAAATTAGTCTGACATGATATTTTAAAAAGAATGAGCATCATGAAAGGATTAATGCTTATAAACTTCTGAATGGCTGGGTGTTTTTAAATTACATGTTTACATATAGTTTAGTTTGATATTGCCTGCTGATGTAACTGTGGTCTAAAGGAAGGTGTTTGCAGCAACCTGTATGGTGGAGAAGATGGAGTGTTTGTGTTGATAATGACTGTAATCTCTCGAGAGTGTGTAGTTTCATGTTTCTGCTGGTTTCAGTTCTGTAAAGCTGGAACAATAAATGCATGTATTGCCAAGTCCAAAAGATAGATTGTCAAGACAAAGAACAGAGTCCTAGACAGCATTAGTGGTAGGATGTGGGGCTTCTGGAAGGTGGTACAGGAAAACATGGTACATTAAGAGTCAGGTGTTTGCTTAAATTCTGCTCCAACTCAACCGTTTTTAAATGGATAGTAACAGCACTTAAAAACAAATGTCAGAAGAGCAAACTGATTGTGAGCCCACTGCTTCAGACTGTCACAACTGAAACTGTCAATCCTGGTTTCTGTACGTTTGGGGCATGTATTCCACAGTCACGTGTAGTTGAGGATAACATCCTTAGAATTAATTGTCTAAAAGGCAGGTTGAAACAACCTGATGTAGTCATAGGAAAAATCAAGGTACTAGTCAACTACAATAACACCATTATGACAAAGATTTAATAATCTACAAGGCTTCATGGAGGATGCTGACTGTTCCATGATGTTCCAAGTAACTACTACAGCTGGCAGCGGCTTCACCCTGAGCTCAAAGACATCTGCTTGTCTAACTGCAGTGGCATCTGCATATCTTCTGGGAGCCTGCAAGGTTAGGCTGAGGGAGAGAGGAAGTGCTGGTACTTAAACCAGAAATTTAGATAGCACTAGGGAGGTATAATACTCATTGAATGAAAGCAGCTGAGGGGCAGTGTGTCAAAAAATGCTACCCCTCTCTCTAAAATATGAATAATTCTGTCTAAATCTAACCAGTGACAGCATAAGTTGCAGTGATGGTGTTTCATTCAGTGTCTATTAATTGGTTTTATATTTGATGCATGATGTTTATAACTGCAATTGTTTTGACTGGGCTTGGCAAAACTCACAGTGCAACTGATACTGGTTGTCACCCTTTTTTAACTTACTCTGTTGACAAAAAGCAAATGGATATAAATTGAATTATCTTCCACTTCTAAATCTGTGATCTCTAATTCAAGACATTTTGATAGATTAGCCTGCTTTTATGCTGCTTCTCTCTTAAATAAAGAGCACTTTAATTTCTAACATTGTCAAACTAGAAATTCCCCCTTCACTGGAATTTGGAGAAAAGAATCCAAAATAATCAAAAAAACCAAAACTGCGAAGAGATTAATATCTGCTAGATGTGAAATTCTCTCTCACACTGTAGTTTTTGGTTCCTATTTTTAAAAAGTAAAATAAAGTAAAACCAGGCAGGTTATCACATTTCCTTTAAAGTGAAATTATGTGAATCTGCTGGATAAAATTGTGTTTGGGCAAGGCTTGGCAATGTGCTAAGTCAACTTAAAAAAAAAACCAAAACCAAAAAAACCACAATACTTGAAACTTTGGTTGTTCTACAGATGATGTTTAAACAGCATTACAGGCCTAAATCAAAACATGAAATAAGTGAAAGTATTCTCTTTAAAAAAAAAAAAAAGGAAAAAACCTAACAAAACCAACCAACCAATCAAAACCAAAAAAACTTACTCTATTCAACTCAGTATAACATCTTTGAAACAAGAGCAATTATCCAAAGTGGTACAAAGTATTCACAAATTAGTTCCCAAAATGTCTGTCCATCCTCATCTTCCAAAGACGTTTAGTAGATAATATCTTGGGACTGTCAGGTAGTTAATATATTTGCTTCATTAGGTTAGAACAACACATGGAAGACAAATTCAGCTCTCATTAAATTAATTGAAAATTCTCATTAACTTCAACAAAATCAGTGTATGGCACTTCAGAGTAAATTGTCAGTGGAGCAGCAGTTGTAGATTCAAATTTGTCCCTGTAGATTGCACACAGATTTGAATCTATTTCTTAATTTAAAGAATCCCTGTAAAATCCAAGGGGATAGATATATTCACTATTGCATTCAATAAGGTCATTGCTACTGGGTCCACTATGCAAGTCAGATAATGTTCTGGCTAACTGAAGGCGCAGCAGAGCCTCGTATGCGCTGATCTTGAAAAGCAACATCATATAGCTAAAATACTTCACACTAAACTAAATTATCTGTGTATTTAATAATTTGGTAAGTGCTGTTACCTTATTCCCTTTATGCCTGTTATACACTGGTTAATAATCCCAAGAAAATGCCCTACCATTACAATAAATACTTCTTCAAATAATTCATCTTTCTTCCACTTCAGTCAGCAGCTATTTTGAGGCTTAAAATAAGCTTTTGTCCTGTTATGTGTCTACTAACATCAATAACAAAATTATTGCTGACCTCATAGAAAGTAAAACAAAGTCCTTAATGCTTCCTAAAAGCTGGATTCTTGCTGTAGCAGTCCCAGATGTTATTTTATCTCTGTTTTATTCTGTTACATAATTGACAACAGATAAGTGTTAAGACAGATGTCACTGCATGGTGCAGTTACACATGTGCTTCCAAATTCTTTCCAGTATGTGCTGGGAAATACATGCTGCAGCATTTGTCTTCTGTTTCATTGCACTTGGCAGAAATAATGGTATTTGGAGAGAAATTTATATGACCAGTGCTAGAGCCTGCTTTTGGCCTTGGTCTTTCATCAGAGCCTGATTTAGAAGGAGAATTTCTCCTGAAGAAATGGTCTACTTCTGTTGAGATGGAAGACAAAATCATACCGTGTCCCTTTGGTTTCAGTCAGATGCACTTAGAATATTTTTAAGGAGTAGCAGCTGTTCACAGCAGAGTTAATCTGGCAAATTAGTGCCTGGGTTAGACAAGCCTAGGTGTGAAATTCCTGGATAAAAAGCTGTTTAAGAGGTGTTTGTTCAAATGGGCATTGTATTCTCTCCTGTGAACCAGTGAGGTGGCTAAGGGAATATGTCACATGGTTCTCAGAGCTGCGTTTGACTGCACACCTTTGATTTAATTACTTCCTAATATAAAGTGAGAGAAATACTCCATCCTTTCTATACCCTAGCAGATGTGAGTTTAACACATCAGTGCAGGCAAGCCATTTCCTTCAGTGTGCAATGCTCTGGATTTCTGTCTTGCAGCCTGTCTTCCCACCAGTAAAGTGAATATCTATCTTGACTGTCATTTTGGGTAACACTGCCTATTGTCTTCTGCTTCCTACAAATACTGAGAGTTACTCTCTGAAAAGTTGTTGTCTCTTATGTGTACAACTTACAGTTTGATGGCAGAGTCACAAGCGTGGTGTGTGGAAGCCAAAAAGCCTGTTAGACCCCAGCAGTTACTGTCATTTCTGGGATCACAGCATGCTGAGATGATAAAAGGCAAAAGCAGGAAAATAAAACACTTAAATAACCAGAAAGTGCACCTTCGTTTACTTGGGCATGGTCCAGAAGATTTGAAAATGAGCTGCATACCTGTATCTTTAGTGTGAAAAAGCGTGTATTGAGCCTGTGACCATGGATATGGAGCACAGCCCTGGTGTGCTGTGTGGCTTTTCATTTGAGACAAGCAGTTTTACATATTCCCTTTTTGAGACTCTATTAAACCCTTCACTTTGAAATTTCTGTATTTTCTCTCAAACTGAGATGCTGAACAGAAAAATTCTATATTAATCGTCAAAATAATAGGCAGCTCAGAGAATGTGAAGCCTGTAGCGTGACACTCTTGTATGTGCGCTGGTGCTGGCTTTGCACTTAGTACAGACCACGTCAGAACAGGGCTGGGGGAATTGTCCTGGCTGTCTGTCCCTGAACCACAACCGTCCTGGGGCTGCAAGGATTGCTGGTAGCAAGGGGAGCCGTCCTAACAGGCTGGGTCTTGACCAGGAGAAGCATCTGGAGTGCTGTGTCCCACTGCTGGCTGGTGCATGCCAGCAGCTCCCTGCAGACTTCACAGTGCCAGTGGCAGTGAGGCTCCTCTCACCCACTCCAGCTCAGAGAGTCTGTTAATATGTTTCTTTTCTGTTCTAAGCATGATTTGTGTTGTAGCCTCTGGTGGTTTTTATTTGCAAAGTCCTTCAACTCCTCAAACCACCTTTATTTTTATATGAAGAGAAGAAATATTTGCTTTGTGCTAATATGTTATTTTGCTGGTTGAGAAGAGAGGAAGCAAGAGAGAAATATCTTCTCTCCGACTTGCTCAAAAGAAAACTGAGTTTTACCCCTGCAGTCATGAATTCCATCACTTTCTCCAGCTCTGCTCCTCTTTCTGCTCAGCTTTTTAGTCAGTAAAAATGTACTATATGATTTATACTAAAGAAAAACATATACCTTAAAGATGCGATATTAGGTACTTTGATATATAGCCGTAAGAAGTCAAGGTCCTCTATAATTTGTGGTTGTGTTGGCAGTAGAAAACAGGAACTTGTTGGGAGATCCTGGAGTAAAGACTGCAGTAGTAAGTCATCTGTCTATGCCATGTTCTTCATCTGGTGGTATGCAATTATCAGGATTGAGCAGGAGGGGCTCTTGAGCTGCAAGGAGAAAATGGAAAACCTGATTTGCCTGGAAATTTGGTTTCATGTTCCAAGTTCTGCTTCATCAGATAATCTCTTGCATCATTACCCAGCAATGAGCTAAAATTAAGGCCAGGATAAACAGGATGTTAAAATAAAATGCTGCAGCATACCAGCATTACAGATGTCTGTGCAACCCACAACCCCTCGTCTCTTCCAGCAGCTGGACACGGGATCTTTAGGGCCAAGAGTATTGTAAACATAAAACTGCCTCAGTGGTCTCAGTGCCTGATGTCCGTATTGCTTCTGGTAACGACCAGCAGCTGATACCAGAGGGAAGGGAAAATATGCTGCCTCTTGTATGTGTCTGAATAGTCATGCATAGAACTAATCCCTCCTGCGCCTGCATGCAGAAGTGAATGCTGACATAAAGCCCTGATTGCACTTGTACCTCTGCCTGTTTGGATCACAGCCGGGTGCAGGATGGGGAGCAGGAGACAGGCAGGGACAAAGGCAGTAAAAGGTCTTCTAATCTCCAGTGAAGTGGCACATCAAAAATATGATCTCACAGCTTGTAGAATTTCTGGATTACACTGTTGAAATAATTCTTAGAGATGATTTTATTAAATGTGCAAAATTTCTGTGTCTACACTAGATTATTATTTCTGCCTGATCCAGAAATTGCTCTAAGACAAGTTTCTATTTAATGAGCCAATATTAGAGGCTCTTGCAGTTGGTGATAGACGATATTTGTTTCCAAAGGGCTCCATTACTTTTGAATTAGTATAATTATTTTCTTTTAATTTCTTGAATGACTTGCTATGTGTCATGCACTTCCTTTTAAAATAAAAAGCTAAAATAGATTGCTTCAAAGTTTATTTGTTAAAAGATGCCTTCAGGTTGACCGATAATACAGTCTCTGTTCAAGAGGAGAAAATGGTTACGGTCAAGTTAGACTCTTTTGTGAATAGATGATAGGAAAAATTGCTTTCTAAGGTACAGAAATGGAAGCAAGACAATCATGTGAAAAATGAAATAGTGACAATAGGGTTGTAAGATTGTGTTATTTAGATAATATTTTCTAGGCGAATCTAGAAAAATACTGCTTCTCTTTGGAAATGCATTAAAATTAATCATACAACAAACAGGGTAACAGGACAGTGTACTGATCTTCTAAATGCCAAGAGACATTTATATAATTTCCGTTTTAAATTTTAGAGTGATTACCATCCTGAGAAAACTTCTTACAGGGCATTATTAATGTGAAGATCTCCAGACGTTTGCAGCTAGAAGTGTTTTATATCACTGGTCAGTGTGTCCATGGGGAATGCAATGCATTGATTGAGGTGATGTGTAAGGCAGTGTGAAAGGCTCCCCCTTCTACCCCAGCTGGTATAACACCACTGACTTTCTTTGAAGCGCTTTTCCTGACAAGAAATTTTCTGTGAATCACTCACTCCATTGGTCCCTAGTTTCTTCTTTGAAATTTCTTCATGAAAAGGCAATTTATGCTGGCAGTGCAGCTCTGCTGAGGCCTTCCCATGTTCTTAACATATCCTTTGGGCATGAATGAAAGAGGCAGAAATCTACTTGCAAGGCTGGATTCTTGTTTTGAGAGCATAGCACAGTTTCAGAGTGAGAAATTTACCTAATTTGTCCTTCTAGAGATATTTTGAAGAGATAGGGAAATGCCTGTAATACGTTGCCTTGCATCCAAATCACACCAGGGATTTACTTGATTCGGAATCTAGTGCATACAGACACCATTATTTCAGCAATCAGAGGAAGATGCATTAGAAAATACTGGTGCTATTAAACCATAAGTAGCTTGTTAACAACAACTCACTCTATTGAATCCCACAGTGTATATTCAGCCTTCGGTGAGTTGCATTTAGAAATTAAGGTTTACAGCGCTTTGCAGAGCTCTGTGAATAACCACTGACAGCGTTGCCAGCTTACCTGTAGAACTGAACTTCACAGGGTGACTTGGTTTGATAACATCCCACAAAATACTGTGTCCAGGTAAAATTGGGAAGAAAAATTCAGCACGTATATTTTGAAAAAAATAACAAAATCCGGGTTCTAAACCCTGGAAAATACCTTACGTGACCACTGAAGTGCTAAGGAAGTTGCCACATATTTGTGAGAACTTTGTATTCGGGTTGCACTTACTTTTGCAGAAGTGTTCATTATTTGGAGGGATTTATCCAATCAGTTGAGATTCTACCCTTGAGCAAGTTTGGCTCAGTTTTTTGACACCTTTTGTGTTCTTGTTGTAGCTGTGTGGAATGCAGCACATGTGAGCACATGCAGAGCTGATGAATTTCCAGAGATTTGCTATGTGTTTTTATTATTCAGACTGGTGGATGTGTCATGGGAAGGTAAAAGTTATGCACTTGATACTTTGCCTATCTGCATTTTCTAATACTGAAGTACAAACTTATTATGAAAGCTAGAAAATGACAGGGTGTAGATAAAATACTTCCCTTATATTACCTAAAATAATTTTGCTCTTTTTTTTCCTAACTAATGTGAGAATTACTTAATGTTCGTTGTAGATGCCATTAGTCTCAGTGCACGTCCAAGAATCCTCACCTTCGTTACAGTACACTCATAGGCTGCTGCCGGCTCAAATTCATGTTGTGGGAAAGAAAATGGAAATATCTTGAGTTGGGATACTTTCACTATCCTTCATTTTTCATATTCACGCCCTTATTTTTCAGGTCAATTAATGCTTTCTAACACGTGCACCTGGCCTAGAAGCAGTAGTCCAAAGCAGGAGACTGTTTTCCTCACAAATATTAGACAAGGGAAGCAGATAGTAACCTGTCTGTCTCTGCAGAGTAAATGACTGAGAACAGATAGAAAATGGATTTAGAGTAATTTTAGGATTATATACAACTGTTTATTAGAAGAACGATTTCCTTGAGAATGGGTAATGGTAACAAAGTGCTTGATGGATTTCATGAAGTTTTGCAGACTTTGCTTTTAAAATATAAAAATCTCCATATTAATTTGTCAGGTTTTATGGTCTGTTACTCCTAATGGACTGACTGCATGTTGAATACACTTGAGTTTTAATACTGTGATAGTAGTTGTCGTGTTAAATCCTCTCTTCTACCTCTGGAAATTCAGAGAGTAAGTAATATGTTGACGTCCTGCGTGGACTGAGTTTCCCTTCTGCTGAACAAGATCTTTGTTTCTACGTCAGTATTTTGCAACATTAAAGAGGCTAATGTATAATGTATAATTATACTTTTTGACGCTTGTAGAAATCACAAAATCACTGAAGTCACACTGAAGATTAATAACATAATTACTGGTAAAACTTGCTTAGCTTGCTGAAGAGGTTTTGCATCCTGGAGAATATTGTTTGCAACATTTTCCAGAACACAGCTGAGCAACTAGATATTAACCTGAAGGATTTTCCCATGCATTCTTGAGCTAATTTAACAGGCAGTCAATTTACACTAATCTAGATTAATTACTTCACCAAAATAGAGAAAAAATATTTTAAAATAGGCAAAATGTTACTTGATAAAATTTCAGCTAACAGACTTGAATGATGATGAGAGTCCCTATTCTCAATATGTTTTAAAAAGGCAAGCAAACCCCTGCCTTTGAAAAGGACGAAAATATACATGAAACACAGTTAAATATAATGAAGACATTTACCAAAATCTGTGTTTATGTTGCCCTAATATATTAACTCCAATATGTTTGTAACTTCCTCATATTGAATGAAACCTAACTGTTAAGTTCTTTATTTGTTTTTCTTTCCAATCACAAGCTTTCCATTTAGAAATTGTCTGTACATCACTACTTATATCCAGGTCTCCTTAGGAACCTGAAGTTGGATACTCAGTTTATGCATATTTTTTCAAGTGTTTTATTTGTTGATATCTACTGCTTAAAGGAATATTATGAGGTTGTTACATTATATAATTTTTGTATGGAAGGTTGATATATGAGAGGAATTAGCCTTCCAGCTGTTTATGTTTTTCCTTTTTTTTGAAGCAGAGCATGTACACAGCTGTGTTGTGAAAGCCTCTGTCAGAGCCTTTGGCCTTGTCCTTCAGGCCTCTGCGGTGCAACTAAATAAATAAATCTCACTCTGAATTAGGGAAGTACAACTGAAATTAGTGACTGTATTCATTAATTCAGGCTTTCATGGTAGGCTGGACTATACTCTTTTCCATTTGGTCACCTTTTCACATTCTGATAGCAAGCATTAGAGCTCACACATAATTTATGCTTTTAAACAACGTGTCTATAACTGTCCAGCTGTGTTTTAAATCTTAATTGTTTTCTAAAACCCTTTTTATTTTTTCCATGTGACACTACTCAGCCAATGAAAATAAGCAAGTCATCCATCTGTCTGTTACATCTCTTTTCATTTATCTGTGTTTTTCTAACCCGGAGCTGCAAGGTGGAAGTGCATAACTGCCTAAATCCCAGCAGCCTGAACCCAAAAAACCCCAACATTTCTGACATCTACATTAAAAGTAGGACCTTCTGAACTCTATTTGAGAAAACTTATCCAAGCAGTAGAAAAAAGGGAGAACTCTAGATAAAACCACATTAAGGACCTAGACAACATCAGGAGTAAATCTTCGGAAAAGTCAGTAATGTGAAACTCTGCAAGCAGTTTTATAACTTAGAACTGATAAAATTCAGATATAGAGCGGGTGATGAGACATTTACCTGAGCTCTTCCCCCCCTGCATGCCATTTACCAGAGGGTGCTAGCTGATGCTCTGACAAAAAATTATTCTTTCATCCTGGTGTCTGACATTGCCCAATTCACTTTTTAAATTTAGCTGCTCAGTCCAGCTCCTGAGTTTTCTGATCTTGACCCTGTTAAACTCTATCAACATTTGCATTCACATTTCTTACTTCAGGGACAGAGGAAGGTTCCCCAATTTTCAGAAACATATGTGCACCTTTATAGACTACAGAAGCTAAAGAAGGAAATTATTTTCATCCAAGCAGAAGAGTATGTTCTTGATTTAAACATAAATAAATAAATAGGCATAAACTATGTTCAAAGAAGAAAATAAGCCACTACAAGTCTAGATGATGCACTACATGCGGGTTCTTCCTGAGCTGGTCCAAAATTTTGCCTGTTTAATGGAGTCAGCAAACTAGTTTTGTTCACCCCAGGTGAACCCAGGCTGGTACATGCAAAACTGCAGGTCAAAAGAGGGATTTAGGCACACTGGAATGGATTAGGAGGGGTTCTTTGCTGGTTTGAGTGGGATGCTTAGTTTGCTTGCTTCTGTAGTAGCTTCACTCCTTAGCGTGGAAGTCCTAACTTGTGAAAGGGAGTTCTGAGGAAGAGTATGCATGGCTTTTGCTTTAAAATTTTGAACAATAAAGGACATGTCAAATTTTCATCTAGCCAAGGAAAGGAAGGAGGAGACATGTCTGCAAAACTTCAGATATGCTAGCAAAAATGTGCACGTATGTCTGCATTTCCACTCTGATTTTTAACCTTTTTCTCTCCTGAAAAACGAAAAAAAGAGAGTGGATGATGCTTTTGTTTTAACGTGTTGAATAAAATGAAAAATCAAACCAAAATAGTTGGCATGTAGAATAATACAAGATGGAATAGTTAGACTGGTCTGGTGAGAGTACTGCTCCCACATTTGAGTACGTTTATGTATTTTTGCAGTTTGGAAGAGGTCTGAGAGGACAGTGCAGTGAATACAAGAGTCCCTCTTCTTGGCTGTGATGCTGGGCTCGGTACCCATTTCTAACCCTCCAGCATACCCAATACCCCAGATGGACAGTCCTGAAGTGGGTGGGTAGGGCAGATGGAGCAAGGCACCCCTGGGACAGGGGCAGAGGTGGGCACAGGCTGCCCCTGTGACCGACGGCCTCTCCTCACCCCAGTTTGGCACTCCGGAATCGCTGCCCAGGCTTCTGCTGATGGTGCAAGAGAGGCTCTGTGGCTTCCCTCTGAAAGTGTCAGAGCTTATGGAGAGCTTGCATGGGGATGCAGATCAGCAAGAGCCCTGGTGAAAGTGATACTTTATTTGCCTTATTGAGCACTGGCCCAGAGCCCACCAAAGTCAGCAGAAGTGCAAATATTGGATCTGTTCTTGAATTTGTGTGGGTGTCTTCTTAGCTGAAAGCTTGGCTATCATATCAGTGTACTTTATTTAGCCAAATTCCAGAAACAAAAGTAAATGCAAAGATTTCTTTTGTTCTGGCAAGGCTTTTTTTATTCTTTTCCCTCCTTTTTTTTTTTTTTTTTTTTTTGAACTTTTGACNTTTGTGTATGTGGGGTTTCTTTTGTTTCTAATTAACATGTTTAGTCTTCAGAAACTCCCTTATTTGCGTTCTACAATTATACTGCTGAGTAGGAAGCAGGGGGTCTTTGCAAAGAACGAAGTGAATTAGTTTTAGCTAACTGCATCTAAAAAGGAGAGCACGTGGTCCTTTGGCCTTGCTCTGGGAGTAACTCAGCTAGTGTTTTGGACAGGAAACTCTCTGAATATTAGACCCAGGAAAAAATGTCACAGATTATTAGAAGTGGGATGGATGGGAGCAGGCTTTATTGGAAACATTGGCTAAGCTTACGTCGTAATTGCTGTGCTGAACCAGTAAACAGCTGCTGATCCTGTGATCTTTCTAGTGAAAAACAAGCATTTGTTGTAGTTATTTTTCAGATGTATGTTGTTGTTTGCACAGTATTTCAAGTGTCCTACTCGGTATTTATATTATTAGCTCAGTGTTCTACATTACAATAAATGTGTTTACTTATTACACAAGTACTGACCCTTAAAACATCTGCTCCTCAGCTGAACATCCACAGCTCAGTGGGTGTGGGTAGCTTCTGTTAGCCATTCTTTCATAATATTTTGCAGTCTTTGGCAAGCAGTTTGAGTCAGATTCTGACCTCAGATGCACTCCTGTACAATGGCAATAGCTGTGCTTCAGTCAACAGCATTCTTCTAGTTTTATGTCAGTGTTAACTGAGGTCAGAGGACATTGCAGGGAGTGGGCCACAATCCTGTCTAATTTTTGGCTGGCAGAGCTCTTTAAGCAAAAGACATAAAAACTCTAGTGGCTCCAAACTGATGCCAAAGTCTCCCTCACTCTTCTTGAGACGGAGCAACAGCAAACGGTATGGCAGAAGGTTAATCAAATAGTTATGAGGAATAAAGGGTTCTGTGTCTATCACCATTAGCACAAGAGCTGTAACTGCAGTCTGACAGGCTTGGAAGAGCTGTGGCTGTCTGGAAAGTGCCTTTTGATCTTGTGCTGTCTCTTGTCTCTACCAATACTGGACCCGAGGGGAATGCTCAGAAGCTTCTGTTGGAGACAGTGGTTTCAAATGCCTCATGAACGAGGGGAAGGACTGGGGAACCCGTCATTTCCTGCAGTGGGGAGAAGACTGCATTGAAATCACTGTGGTTGGTGTTGAAGCGGGGAAACAATAATTTTAAGAATTTTAGTATCTTAGCAAAAAGTCGTCCTTCTCTCCCACCCTAGCAAGCTGTCCACGGTCTGTGACTCATGCCCACTCTGCCATTCGTGTCTGAGGTTCTGTCTTTCCGCCTCTGATAGCCCACTCCAGTGCTGTGGAAAGAATACCCATCTCAGACTTCCTCCTCTTCCAAAGCCCTGCAGCTTCCTCTGATCATGGGCCACCTGAGGAGAGGGAAGGTGCTCACATAACCCCAGAGCACAGCCTAATTTAGCGCGTGCTTTACTCTTTATGCAGCAGTGGAAAGGATGGGACATTCTTTTTATCCTGCATTTGCAGTGCACCTACCACCCTGGACCTTGTCAGCAGCAAAGGAACTTACCCACTACGGTCATACAAGCAAAAAATTATACCATCAGCCAACCACAAACCATCTGGGTTGGTATCAGCTGGGACTTCCATAGTGGAAAGAATTCAAAAGTAAAAGTGTAGTGTAAATTTAATATACACAGCATCCCCTAGAGGTTTGTGCTGCAACTTACAGATAGGATAAGTGCTCCTTTTCCATAACTGGTTTCTCTTAAAAGTACCATCTAGTAATCATTATAGTGAGAATACATTTTGGAATTAGCTTATAGATGAGTCATGGCTAAAACAATGTTGGTGATACATTTTGTAGAATAAATCTCATTCTAAAATAGAAAAAAATGTTTTGCAAAACTACTTAGCAATGTAACCTTTGCAGACTGGTGGGGGAACAAAGAGCTATTCTGTATTACTGATCATTTCTTATCACCAAAAATCCCTGTTTATTTCCCAATTGTTTATTATTGCCCTTTTTTAATTACATTAAATTAATTTTAATTAAATAAAGTGTTGTATTTTCTAGTACATAGATTTAATGTTTACAGCACTGTTTCCATGAATAAAATGGGCTCTCTTAAAGAACTTCAGGCCACACAAAATGTTTATGCTTGATAATGGATATCCAAATAAAAATGCAGTGAAACTTGGCCTGGACAATACATGGAAGCATCTTGACATGGTTACTTTGACATGCAAATAAACCATATTCACACCTTGAATTAAGCCATTTATTAATGAAAAATACTCATTGTTTCATCTACAGCGTCTTTTTGATGTGGAAGACAGTTTTGATACTTCCACATTATAATATTTTGAATGCCTCCTTGTATAAAGGAGAAAACTTCCTGATAAAACTATTCTGGTGTTGTTGATGTCTTGTGGAAACTGGTGATTGAGCATGGAGAATACAACAACAGATGGTACAGACCCACACCAGGTCAGTAAGCTGTGGAAATACAAAACTGCCAATCCTGAAATTGAAAACAGGTGGCAAAAATTTCACTTGGAGATTTGACATCTGTAAGTAATCAGTTAGTGTAAGAGCTTTGGTCAGACACAAATTAACTTCATTGCTGATTGCATTTTCAATAAGTAAAGGAGAAAGCAGCTGCATTTGGTTAGAATCACAATACAGGGTTGAAATACGTAGAAAGTGTTTAGAAGGACTTCATTTTTGTTCTTTTTTTTTTAGTTAGCTTGGGTATGCAGTTCATAGCATTTTGGTTGAGGAAAAAAAGGTGTTTTACAACAGTTTTAACAGTTGTTTCTGGGATCAAAGCTTCTTCTCAGAGCTTCAAACTGTTTCACACCATTCCTACACCACTTTCTGCTTCTAAAAAACGTAAATAAATAAATAAACACAGGACATCTGGATTTGATTGGGGGGAGGGATTAATTTCAAATAAGGACATTAAAAAGTTATTTTGACTAGAACCGAACTATGCTAATGGGGGATGTTGTGTTCTTGAACTTTGTCCTTTCTGGCAAGCCTTCCTTCTCCCCACAAATCGTAGTTACTGATCTGAAAATGCAGATGTCTGACAGTGACCCAGTGCTGACTTTCCCAGCAATGACAGGGAATTTCAGAGCAGGCAGTGTGTCAGTGGGTGCTAGTTTGAGAAAAAAATGAGGTTACTTGTATGCCAAATTGAAGTTTAGAACATTTTCAAAACATCTAAACAGAAGTTATTATTGTAAGGCAGACAGACTACCTGAATAACTTCAATAGATAATGGTATTGGTCACCTAGAATATTTCAGGTTTAAAGGATTTCAAGTTAGTCAGGGCAGAAAAGGTTTTTCCCATGGAGGAGGACTAACCCAGTAACACTAGAGCCAGAGCAACCTTCAGAGTTGCAGTAAAAAGCTGGGGAGATGATCTCCTCCACCTGATGTTTTATGGGGCGCATTTACGAGAATGGAGCACTACCCGTTTCCAGAAATTCAAGAGTCTATTGCAGCTGATTTCAATTCAGTTTTCCACAGCTGGATGTTTCAGAGAGGTTACCA
Source organism: Mohoua ochrocephala (assembly GCA_013398855.1). Taxonomy (NCBI): domain Eukaryota; kingdom Metazoa; phylum Chordata; class Aves; order Passeriformes; family Acanthizidae; genus Mohoua; species Mohoua ochrocephala. The sequence goes on from VZTA01014699.1 coordinate 144,734, forward strand.
CCTCCCGTCAGACACCACCCTGTACCAGAAGCAGCTTGACCTCAAAGGTGCTCTAAGCATCCACAGCTCCACTGAAATCATAAGACCTTCAGGAGGTTGCACACTCTCATTTACATATCCTGAAGTGATCATAATTCTAAATCTTGACCTGTGTGAGGGTAGTGTAATGTGAGGAAGTAACTGAGCCTGCTAATGGGAAGAACCAGAAGATCAAGAGTTGGAGGATGTCTGTGGGGATGTGTTCTGGATGGAATGATGTGCAGAAAGTGTCAATAGATCACCCTGCGAAAAGTATGCCTCTTTAAGATGCTGCAGTCAGGCATCTGCAAAATGTGAAATTCTCAGTCATGTTGAGCAATCCTGGCCAAAAGGTTCACAAATTCATGTTTCAACCGAGATGTTGCCTCATGGGCTTACTTCCCAGCCTATTTGCCATTGCATAGACAATTATCCTCTTTCTGGCAACAGAGTATTATTCCTGTGGCATTTGCAGCAATTGCTTACATGGAACAATAAATGTCAGATAAATATTTGATATGAGTTTAACTTTTTAAGTGTTGTTTAATAGCTGAAAACTAAAGGAAAGTGTGTGCTGTGACTAATCAGCTCTCTGCAGAGGACCAGCAAGTGCTCCTATTAACTATAATGCAAAATGTATGGCTTCTAGATCACTTTGTGAGATTTAAAGATGCCAGTTTATTGGCTATACGACATATCTTGCAGTAGAATAACATTAGATTTCTTTTTCTGAATTTTCTAATATCTGAGTTTTCTAAGAGAAGCAAGAGGAGCCCACTCCATGACTAGCAGTTTTATGGTGCTGCTGTATATTGGATATCATCAGTAAATTACCTTCTGCTTTTTTCCTGGAATCTAGACATCCCACTGGACTCAACATGCACAGTCATTTCATTCCTTCCCTGTGTGCATGCAAACCACTTTGCCATTTTGTCACTGCCTTGACTAGGTGATTTTCTTAGTGATTTATGTCACATGTCTTCATGGAACAGTAAGTAACAGATCATAATATGCATATAGACTGTTCTGTAAATTACAACATTGTAGTTCTTTGTCCACAGCCTTGAACAGTGTGAAGTAAGCTCAGCGCTGTTTCTGTGCACTTAAAATGTGACAAATTTCTGATATTAAGTTCAGATAAGAAAGGTCTTAATTTTAAATTTTTTAAACAAGAAATAAGACTCCTTCTGTGATACTGAGAAAATATATGATAGCAAAATAGAGTTCAGGCTTGTCACATTACTTTTCAGAGAAGTGATTTTCTGACTGCAGAACTCCATGCAGTCTTGCTCTCTTCCCTCTGCTGTTTTATCTTCCTCTGACAGGTCACTGGAGGGGATAATGTCTGATTTCAGACAATAAGATTGGGAAGAGGTAGCAGGCAAGTGAGGCCAAATCCTATGGCCAAGGCTATGAGACAGTGTCTGCATGCAACATCACCTTTTCTTCCTTGCTCTGCTTCTTCTCCCTGAAAGTGGACTAAACAAAAGTGGTGCAACACGCGATCTGAAAATGTGCCTCTTCCTGGGAGGGCACAGGCTGATCCGGAGAGACCAGGCAGCTGTGAAAAAGGGAGATGATCAGAGTAAGGTGGAAAGGTGCTGAACAACGGGACTGGAGGCAGAATAAAACCTGAGTAAAGCTATAAAAGGAGGAATTCCCTGTATAGTCCTGTTCCTGGTGGGATAGACCTGTCAGGGCTCTGGATGGTAAACACTCTTAAACCTGTCATTCAAGGTATGGGAAAGATAACTTTGGTTGCATGGGGAGAGGCTTGATTTGGAGCCCAAGAACATCGGAGGGAATAGTCAGTCATGGGTTTTGTACCCTGCAGGGAGGATGGAGGAAGGCACACAATGAGGAGTGGGGTCACATGCAAATGTAGGGGAAAAAAAACTAAAGAAACCACAAAAAATAAAAAGAGAAGCAAGATTCAGTTTGCCCACAGTTGAGTGCGTTACAGATCTAAAAGAAATTGTATGAGCTGGTATATTGTGAAATCACTCATATTTAAAGCTGAAGGTGAAAAACAATGTATTGACGGGCCTGTGCTTCCTGTGGAGAGGCTGTATAATGACACAGAAAGTTTTCTCCCGCAGCTTTCAGTCTCCTTACTTCAGCAAAACTAATGGGAGTAATAAAGTAAGTTGTTGCTTTTTCCCTTCTTACTGCATTTATATGAGAGGAGGAGGCTGAATGTGCTGTCTTTTATTACTTTTCTCCTCCAGGAGTAGGTAAAAAGTGATATATGCTTCATACTTTTTTGCAAACAGATTACACTGGACAGATGCTTAGAAACAGCTTAGCTAAATCATGTGAAGAGATGCCTACATTATGCAGTTTGGAAAACCTGCTGCTTTTGGTATAACCAGGCAGAAATGGAGATTCATTTGGGGCACAAGAAGTTGTGAGGTTATGGTTTACCATTAATGGAAAAGAGGAAAAATGTCCACTACGAGTTGTACGATAAAGTCCAGTTAAATAACAAGTCTTTGAAAGGCCTTGGTTCATGGAAGTGTCAGTGGGTTTGTGGGCTCATTTAGAACCAAACAATGTGCCCAAATGCACCAAACTATGAGAAACCTCCACATGATTGACAAGCATGTGGTACATGGGCTGAAAAACCACATTTAGTCTTTGAAGCAAGTGGGCATTTGTTGTCAACACTGGTTAGCGTTTAACAAACTCTTCCTCCCAAATTTGTTTAAGGTTACAAATGTGATGAAGGACTCGAACACTTACAAACTCAGTGTTTTCATGACGAATTTGTAGTTTTGTAATTCATAAGTGGAATTAAAGCCTTGTGTGAGTCGCTTACTGTTATCACTTAGTTTGCAATCCCAAACACTCAGTTGTGGATCTGGGAGTGGCCTGAAAATTAAAAACAAAAACAAGCAATGCCCGTTGTGTGTCTGAAATCCTGCTTCTTTCTAGGGATTAACTGCTCTTAAGGTCCCGCAAGAAGAGACCTGCTTGCCTTGGGATCCAGCACGTGTAATGCACTTCTGAGAGTGCGGTTGTCTTTGTGAGTGAGAGAAGCTCTCAGCTTGTCTTCTGAGCCCACGTACTGGTGTCTTATATTTCCGTAATATCCTGGTGGTTATGCACTCTCCAGGGAAGTGAGGCAGAGAGATCAAGGCTACGTTTACCCTGGGGGAGGTCTTCCGTCTCCTAGCAAGGTGTCCTGCTTTTGAAGTTTTCCTAGAAAACAGTGAAGACTAATTTGAACAAAAGAGAGAAGGCAGGACGGACAGTTTATAAAATTCATGAGGACTGTAACTAGCCCTGGTTTAAGAAGAAAAGTTTGCTGTGAATTTCAAGAGACAGTTCTGTCACTGTGGGCATATGCTTTCCGAAACTGGAAAGCAGGATCAAGTGAGCAGCTCAGGCAGGTAAGAAAGGTGGCCAAGCCAGCTCATTGGTAAGGTGAGGATGTCAGTCTTTACTGACTGAACCTGACCGCATCCTTTACCACTAGATAGCCTCGCCCCTACAGCTATCTGAAGAGAAAATGCTGTAAACCAGGCCTGTTAATGGTAGTGGGTTTGGAAGTGATGGTTCTGTGGGACAAACTGCAAAAGGGCAGCCGGCCCGTGCAAGCTCAGCAGTCGGTTGGCCAAGACACCTTAGATATCCAGGAACTGGTAATTTATCCTTCTGTAATTCAGACATGGAATGATATATCGTTAGTGACTGAGCTGTTTCTTTGCTTGAGTAAATGAGATGTATGTGTTGAGGAAGGCAGTCAGCATTCAGCAAGAAGACAGATTAATTTAAGATTAACTCCTCAGTGGAGTGGAACTGTCAGGCCTGTAGAAGATGAGCAGTTCTAGGGGCTGTTAAAGTCCCATTAAAATTCACCAGCTTGGGACTTGCATTACTTGCAAGTGCTTTGACAGTGTGAATACATGTGGTACAGAGGGAGAGTTTGTCCCCTAGCAAAGCATAGAGCTAATTGGAAACAAAACCGAAATTGTTCCTGAGAAACTTAAGTATGATTTCTAGGGTCGTATGAACTTCCAGGAATCGGGCAAATCTTTGCATTTTTGTCTTACCTTTTGTCTTACAACACTGAATGTAGTCTAGCTGTTTTTGAATCTGTTCCCTGCTGCAAGATGTGAAGAGCTGGTTTGCAAACCTTCCTGTGGCTGCTCTGGCTCTGGATGGGCTGTCAGCCAGTATGTGGGTTAAAACCTTGGCAGCGAGATGCTGTGACATAGAAATATAAGACTGCTCTAAAAGATGCCTTTTTGTGCAACTGGCTGGTGCTTTTCTGTCACTGAATCTCAAGGGCAGGGCATGGGGAATCATAGCTGACTGTTGGCACTATTCTTCCTTTGGAAAGGGAAAAGAAATAGTGTCTTGAGACAGCACTATTATGTGCTTCTTAGGAATAAAATCTGTAGCGAGTAGAATGAGAAGAAACACAGGTGATTTTTCAAGTAGATTTTACAGATATGCTCTGTCTAACAAAAGAGGCTAAATTTTGACTGACTTATTTTCCCAACTCATTCTGTACAGGGATATTCTTGTCTTTGTTTAGTAAGTAAACACTGAAATGTCATTTTACCTAAAAAACTTTGAAAACACTATATTTTCTCTCAAAGGTATTTTTCCCCTTTCTCCTTTGAATTTGCCTTCTAGCCAGTGATAATAAAGAACCTGAGCAACAGCTTGAGCAAGTGGCCGAAGAGAAGTATGAGTGCTCTGCACTGGAGTGATTGCCCGAGCAGAAAACCAACTATCTTGTGAAGAAGGTCTTTTCCTCATAGAGTCATTCCTTCAGCTCTCTCTAGGCGCTAGGCAGTGTTTGCATGCATCTAATCACTAAGTCTCCCAAGTCTGAGTTCCTATAAGCTCAGCTTCATTTTGAAAATAAGCTCCTCCAAAGCATTTAAGCACACTTGTGGGTTTTTAAGGAATATACTGAACTCTCTTGTTCCATGTGTCACGTCTATTCTTTTTTACCCTCTGAAAAGGAAAATAACATACTCTCCATGGGATGATTAATGTGTAATGATCTTCACACATTACATAATGTCCTATCTTCTACTTGGAAAAGCATTGGCACAGCAGAGGGTTGCAAATCTGTCCCTTCGTGAAGTGTAGACTGATGTCATTTGAGCTGGCTCATCCCTGCACAGCTTCCAAAACACCATGTGCTTTGCAGCATGGCAGTATCCATTTCTGCCTCCTTTTTTTTAAAAGGATGATGAAATGTATGCCTACAGCATGCTAGCAAACCCACCCCAGCAGGAGTGCTGCAAAGCTGATAATGTTTTTTTTCCTAGAAATGTTGCGATTGAATTGGAAGGTGTATAAATACAGAAGAAAAAATCATATTTATTCAATTTTCTCCCAGAATATGTCTATCCAAGTAACTAAGTTCCATGTAACTTCTGTGTATTAAAAATGGGTGCCAGCAATGCAGTTCCCTAATTTTATTTAGGCATGGTGGGAGTGCATGTAAACAGTGTCAAATGTAGCATATTTTAAAAAGCAGGTTTTGTCTGTAAATTCTGAAATGCCTTTATGGGAGTTGAGTCCTTCCAGTTCTGTTCATCAGTTAAAAACTGTGCAAACATGCCCTTCCTGCACTTTACTCCCCAGATCTGTGCAATCCACAGTACTAGCTTGTCTGCCTTTGGGAGAAGACAAAGGCAATATTCAATACTCCATGTATCGGGCAGTCCAATTAAACATTTTCTGGATAATTTCATTGCTTTGACAAGTTTCAAGATTGATGCAATACTTTATCTTCTGTTTCTCCAGTATCTCTGCCAGTTTTCAAAGGGTTTATTTCTTTTCTGCCAAACAAAGAATGCCTTTCTATCATTCATATCTCAAACTGGCTTAATTTGTGTTTTTATGCCTGATTTCTGATGGGTTTAATACAGCTGTTCTTTGACTCTAAACACATTTCTACAACAATTCCTCCTTAATCTATGATTTTTTTTTTTGGTCTCACATCAAGTCTAGCAAGGAAGATTTTGTGCCAGACCTTAAAAACAATCTCCACTCTAATTTCCTCCCATTAGTGTGCTAGAAACATGATGTTTTTCTCTAGCAGATCTCCTGATCTAGGATTTTAGCTGATTTTAGCTGAAGCTAAAATGAGAATTTCTCCCAAAAAAAAAAAAAAAAAAAAAAAAAAAGCTGAAGGCGTTTAGACCCATTGTAATTTCAGTGACAAATTTAATCTTCATTAGACAAGACAGAAAATACTTTGCCAACAGAGAGACTGGAAGAAATAAGAAATGGCCTTTCAGTAAGAAAATAGTACGTAGCTATTATCTAGTGCTTGTCATCAGTAACACAGACCATGTTTAACAGAGAAAGTGAGTTTCATTAACTGCATCTTAACAGATTGCAGAAGAGAGGCATTCATTGAGCTATTATGCAAAAATAGTAAAAAATATAAGTAACCTGCACTTTTACAGCATATATTTAGTTTCTTTTAGAGAATCAATCTCTGTACTATATATATTTACTATAATTACTTAGGTTTCTCTTATGCTTCCTCAAAAATTGAACATTTCTGAATTCTCTAGTGACTGCTCTCACAGAGGACCATATCTCTGGTACTGCACTGGGCCAGATTGGAGCCCTTGTTGTTTAGAATCACCACTACATTTTCAGAAGTCCTTAAAACACTTACTTCATGCACATGAATGAAAATGGAAGGCAATAGGTCTTCTTTTTTAAAGTTTTGTACTATTCTTTTGGGAAAATACATGCAGAAATGAAGTAACTGGGTAAATATAGAGAGAAATTTAAGTTGAACAGCAGTTGCAGGTTGAGGGTGAAGAGACCTTGAAATGAGAGACCTTCGATGTCTTTTTTTAGAAATAAAATACCATTTTCATTTCTTGACCATCTCATCTCTACAAAGAAACAGCATCACAAATAAAACACTGTAAGCATAATTCAGTGTATCTAAAAGGGCATGAAAATCAGTAAAGGTATCTCAAGAATTTTAAAGTACTAGCATTTAATGTATTTTTCAATCATTGCTAACCTAAACATGGAACCCTGCCGTATAAGCCCAGCGAGACCACCTTTACTTTTCCTGACCCTTGAAGCACCTCTGTGTTTGAACATGACAATTTACTTCTTTTACTTTTTGCAGGACATTTCATGAAAACTATCTTGACACCACAGTGCAGTGAGTTCCGGCATTAAGCCTTTACTGTTTATTAAATGAATTTGTTAATTCCACAAATGATCAATCTATTTACTTGTAGCTGGATTAATCTTTCTTGATCCTGAATCATTGTTGGTCTAGGAAGCCTTTGTGTGCAGAAAATGAAAGAAGATATATAAATTCCTAGTTTGATCCATAATGAAAGTGAAGGCTTTTAAATTTATGGCTCTGACTGAAATCAATTTGTTTGTTTAGCACTGAGCTGAGGAGACGTCCAAGTTATGTCTCCATAAACAGCTGTAATTTTTAATTTCCCCATCTTCAAAAATTTCTCTTTTGCCACTCTACTGGAAGAAAAATCATGCAGCTTTTTTCTGCAGCTTTTATAATATCAGATACTATTACATTCTCTGCTACACATTTCTGGGCAACAGCAATTGCTTGTTCATTTTCCAGTTTTCCAAATCCTGAGCTCTGTGAAACATCTAATACTGCAAACCACTTCCTTTTCACTCCTGTGATGGGGACAGAGGGGATTGAGGATGCAGCAAGAGAAATGTGCCATATTTAGGTCATGCTGGGGTTACATTGCGGGATCTGCCTTTCTTTGAAGTGTCCAGGACGTGTTGAGTTCTGAGAAGTGCCACTCTATATGTAGGCTGTATTTTGGCACACTGCCACAAACTCATTAATAAACCTGTTTGGAGATAGTAAGAGGCTTAGGAGTTTGTCCTTGTTTGTGGATAGACTTACTAAGCGTGATTCCAATCTGTTGGGCACCACGAAAAAGGGAGGAGAGGAAATCCTTCGTCTGTGTGCCATCAGTGCTTGTTGTAAATGATGAGGTGTTATGCCATTGTGCCACCTTTCTTGTCTTATTTCCTCTGTGCCAGGTTGCTCAGACTTTGACCTGTGCCCCTGAGGTGGTGCTGCCTACCCCTGTATGTATGGGCAGCTCCATTGGGTTGATATGTGAGCCTTGTTTTCCATCTGCATCTCTTTGCTCGAGCAACCGAGCCCTGCGTGGCTGCCTTTGGTGTGAATGCTGACACTGATCCTTGTGCCTGATTTGAAGTCAGCCTGACAGGGCTACCCAGGAAGCCAATTACCCTCTGGTGCTGCTCCAGCACCGGTGAGTGACAGGGCTGCGGAGAGCTGACCGGGGTGTCTTGGCCAGAGCAGCGTCCCTGCAATCGCTGCTCTTTGCACGCTGCGGTGCAAAGGCACTGTGTGTGCTAATCCATTTTTTGAGCGATGGGCTTCCATCTGTCTTAGCCTTTGGCTTTTCCTCAGGCTAAAACTGAAGATAACCCTTCTACCAAAGTTGCGCTTGGCTCTATCTGCTGGGAAGGGCATAATTAGCCAAGCTAACACAGGTTAGTAGATCTCAGTTATTTACTGTCTTCTTTCTCAGCAAGTCATGCAAAAAGAGTTCCAGACATATGCTGCAGTTCAAATTATGAATGCCTAGTTCACTTTTTGTATGCTTTTCTCTCATATCCTCGGGTTGTTCTAGTGCCTAGGTTTGCTGGATCCTTCAGGAAAAAGAAAGATGCTTTCAAGTTGGAACTGAGGGACAGGACACATAGGAGACAGCTCTAATGCTACTGTCCAACACCAGCAATCATACTGTAATCCAGTTACTGACCAGAAAAAAAAGTTATAAACTTTTTTACAATGTGTTTAAATAAGGTACGGTTGTATTAGTATTCTCTGGAAAACCTTTGAATCAAGTTTGGAAAAGCAAGAATTTGCATATAAATAGAATATTATAGAGAGAACTCCATTTCTCTTGGCAGGGCATTTTTTTGTTGAATTCTTTACTTTTTGCTGATTTTTAAACAAATAATTCTGTAGTTTAGTAAGGGTTTGTGTTATAGGGAGGTTTGGACAGAAAATACTCAAACAACACGTGAATTAACATTTTGACATTACCGCAACAATAGTTAATCAGAAAACCTCAAATTATTTAAAATGCGTTAACGTCTTCCTTTTCTGTGCTGTACTTTGATAATCCACAAGTAAATACAATTATTAATATTGTGAGTTTTGTGCCAGGGACATAAGAGCATGACAGATATACTTCCTCTTGGAAGCTTAGTATGTGCTAAATATTCATCTATGTACAGTTGGGTGTCTGCATTACTAATAATTATTGCAAGTGCTACTGGAAATGTGGGTATTGAACGTATTAGTATAGTGTGCAAAGATAAAGTGAGTAGTACTCAAATTGAATTTGCCGTGGCTGGGCATCTAAGTCTATTAGAGCATCTTTTCTCTTCTTTTTCTTTCTTTTTTTTGTAAGGAAAGGCTAAACCAGAATCAATTCCACTTCATTATCTTTCTTTTCAAGGTGATTTTGTCTTCCCGTCTCAGAAAGTGGAGGTCTGAGATAAAGGATTACACTCTGCATTGTTAGCTTAATCATAATTGTGTTTTTATCGTTCCAAAAATAATACAAAAAAGATCCACAAGTGTGGGATGCAGATGTGCATAAGACTTGTAAGCACCTTGTGGATGTGGAATGTTTTATGCCTTCCACTTCTGTTGTGATCAGCCTTCCCCTAGACTCTTGTTTTAACCTCAGTTGTGAAAGCAACCTAAATCCTTCTAGATTGTGTGTATAAAAAAATTAAGCACATCAAATTAGAACACTTTTTTCCTTTTTAAATCTTTTTGCTAAAATAGCTTCAAAATCTTGGTACTGGCTAGGTTTTTGGTGATGGCTGATATCACTGTGTACTGACCAAAATTTTGTCCCTCAATACCCAGCATCTTCAAGTGTGCAAGCCTTCTTTAAGACATAAGTTGTATTTTTTTGGTTCTGTATGTATCCAGTTAGCAATAAATTTAGGTCTTGGTCCTCAAGTGGAACTGAGAGGAAGAACAGCAAAAAAAATCTGTAATAAGTTATAAATCCATAATCAGATTGCTTGTAAATTTAATGTGCAAATTATTGTGTTTATGTAGCTGGAGAAGACGAGTGAAGCTGGAATTTAACAATATTTCCTCAGGGTTGATGTAGGCTAATCAAAGTAATGGTATTGTTACCAGTGGACTCAGATCTTGACTTTAGTTATACCATTTAAATTTACCTCTATGATTGCATAAATAATTACAAAATGAAAGTAAATCAGGCAATTAAAACAAACAAACCTAAGACAAAAACAAAAAAAAAACCACCCAAAGCATTACAAAAACCCAGCCTGCAGCAGTTGTAGTTGTGACAAAGATAAAGTTCTAGAAGAGTGGTAATATGCTCTTTGAGACCACTTGTAGTGGTGAAAAATAGTTATTGAATAGAAAGCAGTTGCGAAGGGAAAAGTCCGAGTTCATATTGTTGATAAAATGGATGTGGAAGGAAATTACCAGTTATGTTATTTCCCTGCCATAATGCCTATTATTATTGATACTGATCCTGTATTGGACATGTCGCTATTTATTGTATAATTGCAAGGAAAACATACATCAAGATAGTGTTATTATTTTAGACATTATTTTTTTGTTCTGAGCAAACAATTCAACAGCAGTACAGTGATCATCATCTTCCATCATTCAGAGTTTTATCATCGTTGACCTCTGATTCCCTTTGCAGGTCTCATAAATTCTCATCCCTAGATGAGGAAAATAGGATCATGCTAAGCATTATTTTCCCATATATTACTACAATTCTGTTAGCAGTTTCAGACAAGCTTTAAAAAGAAACTATGAGGATCTGGTCTTTTGTTGTTTTTAAAATCGTGACCCAAACTGAAACAGCTATTTGTGTGCTAATTTTCAGGGTGGGATAGTTTTTACAAATAATGTTATTTTTTAATTTGTTAAGAAATTTATTATATCATTATCAAGGACATATTGAAAGTCAAGTTTATCTGTTATATCTTTCCTAAATTAAGGTCAGAAAGATGAAATTGGTCTTATGCCCATGAATCGAGTACAGAAGAAGAAAGAAGTCTCTATTTTGTTGAGGTGGTCATAGGCAGAGTTAATTTAAACTAGAAATTTTTCTTTTTTATGAGAAGTATGATTGATTTTTGCTGTGATATTCATCCTTCAGTGTATAAGCCCTCTACCTGGAGAATCCTTTAAAGGCATGTTTATGTTTATGTTTATGTTTTGAAAGAGTCTGTAACTTCATGGGACTAGTATTCATATCTTCCACCAACATTTGTTGGTCTCCCATCCTTACTGAAAGGGCCATAATAGAAATGAAGACTCATAAGAGAGGCTATAGAAAGTTACTTAAGCTGAAGTAGTTTGATGGCATTTTCTGTCCCTTGATGAATAAATCTGTGTATTTGATACTTGATTTTGCTGGCATTTGGGCTGTGGCATATTTAGAAAGTTGATCATGTTTCTCACAAGCAATCTGCTGAATAGAGGTTTCAATGTCTGAGTATTTCTAGTCTTTCAAAAAAAATCTTGCTGATTGTGGTGCATTTATGAAATTAGTCAAATTGCAGAGTTGGCTTAAATGTGTGCAATCATGAAATGTAAATAACACACACGTTTCAGAAATGCAGTTCTGAAATTCTAATGTGCAGAAACACTCCAGAAAACTTTGTTTGACCTCATGGAGGATGGGGGGAAAACCCAAAGCCAGTTGCATGAATGGAAGTATATGTACACATTTGCCTATTTTTTTTTTTCAAATAGGGTTTCTTTCTCCTTTGGTTACATTGCCACCCATAAAAATATAAAGTTTCTTTTTTATTTTTTCTTCCTTATAAATAAAGCTTTATGTAGACCCGACTTCCTTACAAAATCAAGGGTGTCTTACTTGTCAAGTTCGGCTGTTGTACTTTGGGCTTATTTGCTTGGAATTTTTCCCTTTTTCTTTGAGGGCAGGCTTAGCAAAGCAGAGAAGCCATGTCTCCACCACAGTTAGGTGTCTTCTTCCCTTTCAGCAAATCTTTCTTGTATAGCCCAGCAGTTCTGATCTGTTAGAGCCACTTGTACAATTCACGATATTGAAGTGGACAAACAGCATTGATTTATGTTAATGACGTAAGCCTTAAGCCGTTCTGTGTATTTCTTAGGACATCTTCCTGCCCAAAACCTCAGAATAGCAGAGCCACCTCAAAAGGTCCTAATGTACAAGACAGAGGTTTTAGATGTGTGTCTTCCATCAGTTTAGTTTAACACATTTAAAAACTTGTTTAGTAGTTGTTAAAATGCAAGCTCAAATGGTAAAAAATGCTGTTACCTGGGTATATGGTAGTTTAAGCAATACATGCCAAAAACTTTCCAAAAACTTTCTTTTTCATGTGAGCATATAAACCTGTACAGAAGGAAATTTGAAACACCTGCTTTAGATATGAGTGAAAGTGATTCTGCCTGTAATTTTCACCCATTCCCATTCCTCAATGTCTTCTCTAAATATTCTGTGCAAGTCTTTCCAGTTTGTGTGAATGATGCTCCTCCTCCCTTAAAGCCTTTGATGGAAATTCTGATCCATCACATCAGCTATGAAGGGCTGAACTGGCCAACTGTGGCAAGAGCTTCTGATCTTCCCAACGGTCACCAAATAATCTCCAATCAGTGAAAGCTTTTTGTAGATTTGTTTCCCTTATCCCCACCTGACTGCCTCTCTAACTTTATTCAACACAAAGCTGAAATCTTAAATTTTAGCATAACCCAAGGAGGAAAGGAGCTGCAGACATAATGATTTTCATCACTAATTTTATGAAAACTTCAAGAGCAAGAGCTGAAGGATCAGGCCAAAATGCCCTCTTCATTACATATTCATTAGAAAGACCTTACTCTATTTTTACTTCTTCTAAACACTGCAGCACAGTATCAGCCATACAGACCTTCCCACAGAGATAGTAACGTGCCAGTGATAGTAGTACTATATATAAAAATGTGATGGTTTACACACAAAAATATCAGTTGAAAACAGTAGTTCCAGCTTTAACAGATTTGAAGGCTTACTGTGGTTTTGCATCTCTGTTCGTACAAGTTGAACAAGTTGCTACTCATCTGTGTTTGCCAATATTGTGATTTTATTATAAATCAGATATTACAGCGTTTGGCTTCTTTTCAATTGATTTGAATGACATGTTCTCCTTCAGTGTTAATTAGAGAGCTCCAAGATCTAAAAGATAAGACCGTAATACTTTGGTACATTTCCTCTAAAATGCCTTTTATGTGATTTTTTTTAGCTACACGGAGATTTCAACCAGAAACATGAAACAGTTCTAACTTGTAAAGTGTTGGAATCTTAGGTCTCTGGATGCTTTTTGTTCATGGGCTGCCTCCTTTTAGAACTTAAAATGAATTTATCTATCCATTATCTGAAAATTTATATGTTTTATTTACTTAAAAGTAAAACATCCTGTTCAGCTCATTTCAAAAATGTTTGTCATTTTCTTGACATTCTGCTGGGCTAAACAGAGAGAACATTCTAGAGCAGAGCTGGTCTAACCAAGCTCGTCACCCCTCTCTCTCTATCCCTTGTAGTTTAAGACAAAGATTTAATGAAGGAGGAGTCACACAGTACATTTCTCTCTTTATTCCTTGAAATCACATCCAGGTTTTATCTCCCGTTGTAGCTCAGTATCTCCACACTGCCAGTCCAGGGCAGTTAACCAATCTGTTGATAACAGCGTTTCACAGATTTCACAGGTAATGGTGAAAAACCCTCCAAAGACTAGTTTTAAACTGAAGAGTTATCACTTCCTGCATTTAATTCTTGATACTATTCAATTTAGAAGGATACCATGCATTCTGAATACAGTTAGATGATTCTAAAGCTTCCTTATGTCAGTATAGCTTGTACCTGTAAAAAATATTTATCACTGTAATATCAGAAACAGTATTTTTTTAGAACATTTTCGATGTTTCAAAGAGAAAAATCACAAAATTAAAATATTTGAAAGGGGATAAAAGTTGTGCACTAATGACATCGAAAATCTCTGTAATGTGGAATGGCCCAAGCCAAATTTTGCAGATGCCATGATGCAATTATACTGTAAAATAAAATATGGAGAAAATTGTGTAGAGTTTCCAAGCCAGTGGAAATACCCCAACACACTTCTTTCCTTCTCTCCATCATTATATTATAATTTTAAAAACCAATTTATGTTACAAACACCTTCAAGGTTAGCAACTACATTCATTTCTATTCAGGATGTGGGAGAATAAAGTGTAATTGCTTTCCTTTACAAATGGGTCTCCTCTTGAGGTGAATGGGATTTAAAACCCTCCCCTAACTTTCACATGCTCTATTTGCTAATTTAGGTGATTGCCTCAACATGTCAAGTATGTATTATAGCCATGAGAAGAGCAGGTTGGAGTAGGAGTGCAAAATGGGGGTAAAGTACTTTATTTTGCCTCTCTCTGAGTGTGGGTTTTGAGCACCAGGCCGGAAAGGTGCTTCGGGGGAAGGGAAAAGGGTCGTGCAGACGTGTACCTGCCGTGCTGTGGCCTGTTTGCGGGCGTGTGATGCTCCCCGTGGTTGCAGGAGCCGAGGTGTCTCGGTGCCGGAGCCTCGGTGGCAGCAGCAGGACAGACATTGCCTCCATGGACCCAGCCTCGGGCGCTGCGGATCGCGGCCAGGGAGCCCAGGGAGCCCTATCTGCCCGTGTATCTGAGCAGTGCCGTGTCTGTCAGCTTCCCGATGCCTTGTCCCCGTAACAGCTCGGTGAAGTGCCTGCAAGCTGAAGCAGGGAGGGCTGCTTTGAATAGATTTTGATAAGGACTGTGGAGGAATAAGTTAGTTCACCCGCGGAGCTGTCCCTCTGCATCGGGCTGCCGATTTTCTGATAAAATAGGGAGCACAGTAGCAATTTGTTGAAGACAATGTTCTAAGGCTTTTAAGAAATGCAAGGAAACAGGCTTCAAGAAGCCACCTATTAAAAGAAGTCTGATTACTTGGAGTCTAAGGAAAGATATGGCCTGAGATTTCTTGTTTTGTATGTCAATTAAATTCCGATTTCTCCACGTGGCCAAGCACCTTCGTCTCGCATTAATTTCAGCTTGGTTGAGACTGATCAAATAGCTCAGGAAATAAGTTGAGTAGATTTGGGGGAGTTTGATAGAAAAATGGAACCACGTAGAGCCTAAATTGTATTAGATACTGTTTCTGTGTTGTAACACCTTCTGGTCTGCTAAGAACAGTGTCTGACAGATTTTCCTATACCCATGGCTCCTATACCTGTTCCTGCTGTGATGCAGGAAAATCTCACTTATTTAAACCTTTGATAGCTAATTTTCTATTTTCCCATCTCTTCTGTACTTAGACAGAAGATGTGTGATGCTTATAAAGGACCTTGGAAGTGGTGCCATCTTTTGTTCAGAAGCTTCTGGGAAAAAAAAGCAGTGGAAGTATTTCTGCAGATAATTATTTACCAGTCTATCCTTTCAGTATTTTCCTTTACTTTGCTGCCTCTTTTGAGAGTTCTTTTTTTCTGTTTTTTGAACCAAATCACCTTCTTCCAGGTACATCAAATGCACAGAGCGCCCCTCTACTACTTCTTTTAGACCCAAAGAAAGTATGAAAAGCATATCTGACTTTTAGTGTAAAATATGCAAACTTACTTCAACTTCTCTTAATGGTGCTAACAAAAAATAAATTAACAGAAAAATACTTTGATGGGT
Source organism: Mohoua ochrocephala (assembly GCA_013398855.1). Taxonomy (NCBI): domain Eukaryota; kingdom Metazoa; phylum Chordata; class Aves; order Passeriformes; family Acanthizidae; genus Mohoua; species Mohoua ochrocephala. Next base: position 160,497 of record VZTA01014699.1, read on the forward strand.
TTTTGGATTGGGGCAAAATGGAAACTTCTGAAGAATTAATGGTTTTGTCTGATGATAGTTTTATAGGTTTGTTTTGCTGATAGTTTTACTGGTATGAAAAAGTTGCAAATGAGCATGAAAATGTCCAAAAGTAATATGTTAAACACACCACCCAACTGCTCACTCCCTGCAGAAGATATAGTGGGTGTCTGCAGACTTCACACATCATTCATGTTTATCACTTATACAGCAGGGCAGCTTTATTTATGCACTGGAACAGCTGTTTATGAGAATTTCACATCTTTCATAATGTTTATTTGCCTTTCACCATGGCTTCCAAGCTCTTTCGACATAAAATCAGTAGGAAAAACTAAGTCTGTACAAGAGTTTCTCTGTCTCTTCTACATTTGTTTTTTTAAGTGATTAAAATATTTTTTTTTAGTCTCATTCTATTTTGAAAAGTGTCAGCTATGGGTAAACATGTATTAAAGTTACAAAAGTTACAGGAAAAGCTTTTCCCAGACAGAAAACAAGCAGAAAAATAAAACATTTAGGATGTTTAGAGGAGTCTAGAAAACTTAGTCCAAATTCCTGAATTTTGTTAAAGTGTAACAGTTCTTTTAAACACTTACACTGCCACAGAAACTTTATCAGAGATACAAATGGCTATTCTATGGAGTTGTACCTTTATAAAAAAATTATTAGGTTTTCAATTATGATTAGCAAACCAGTGCTCTGTTCACTTATTATGTTGCTTTGTTTTGCCTTTGTTTTCTTGTCAAACAGGTGCGTTTTATGAAGTTGTTCAGAGCTTCCCTGGAATGGAGGAAAATGTGCAGGTGGATTCATATGTAACCAGCCACAGGTGGAGAAGGCACTCAGAGTCCCTCAAATCGGTCGACACCAACAGAGCCAGCATGGGGCAGGATTCCTCGGAGCCAGGGGGCTTCACGGACCTGCTGCTTGAAGAGGGACATGACAACACCACACAGATTGAGGTACATATTCATTCCATCTATTCTCTTAATTCATTTTATTATCTTTGATTGAGGGTAAGTAAAAAATTAGGACATTTCCTTCAGGGTATTCAAACACTTATGGGGAAGAGTACTCTGGTCTTTGTGCTTCTGAATCTGTCAGCACACGGAAGCTGGAGTTTTCTCTTGTCCCAAGCCTGGAGCCTGTCCTTTCTGACCTTTGAAGATAGTCTCTTGAGGATGTCTGTTTCTTTGCTGGAAAACAGTTAAGGGAAGTCCCATGTTTTAGCAGTTCTTGCTGCAGAACTCGAGAAGGAAGTAGTATTAAAATAGAATAAAATTGAATTATTTTTTGAAGTTGATGTAAACACCTCAATTTGCAAGAATTTGCCTAATCTTTATGGATAGTGATATCAAGGCAAAAAGGGGAAAAGACCCTAGAGAAATGAGAAATTGGAAGAAAATTCAGGTTGGTCATGGAAAAAAAATTGCACATTATTTGATTTTTGGTCTTCCAAAGAATAAGATGGATCAAGTCCATCTGTGTGAAGTCTTGGGACATTCTTCCTCTGTTTTATAGTGTCATTCAACCTCTAATTTCTTGTTGAACTGCCAGATAGCTCTCTGTCCTGTTTTCTTTGGTTCTTTTGTTGTTGTTGTTGTTGTGGTTTTTTGAGCATTGAGTTTGGGGTTTTGTTATTAATAAATCTACATCCTGTTTTTCAATAAAATACAGCTTGGAATAAGCTACACTTAACATCTTCAGTCATTATAATCTGCTTCCAAAACAACAGTGTTGGGTTTTTTTTCAGTTCTGAGAAGCTCACTCTCCAAGGGAAAAAAAAAAAGCAGCTTTCAGATTTTGGGTTGTTACTTACACAATAAAAAAAGCAATGCAATATAAAACCCCTCTGTAGAGACAATGGCATCTCTACTGCATGAGTAAAAAAAATAGTGCTTTCTGAGAGATGTGTTTTGTGTTTGTTGTTTTTAAGCTTCCCAGTTTGTACAGCACTAATTATGTTTCCTCTTGTACTAACATGAAAGTCACTGGCTGGTAAATTGTAGTTTTGAATTTCGTGTTGATTTTATAACTTCCTTTTTGCCTCTTGTAATCCCCATCTGCCCATACTTGTAGCGATTCTTTCGGGCACAACACAGATCAATCTTGCTTCTAGTTATTTTAGCAGGTAAAGTGCAAGCTGTCTCAGGTACAGGGAAGCTTTAGTAGCTGATCTTTCCGTGGCTTACCCGTAGATCCCTATGCAGTGTTTCCGTTCAGTTCGGTTCCAAGCTCTTATGAAGCAAAATGCGCAGAGGTTCCCCTCTAACTCTTAGGTATAGCAAGATTTGGGGGGAAAAAAAAAGAATGCTTGCAAATGGATGTGCATAGAATGGTATTTTTCCAGGAACATCTTTCCTGACAGATTAATGGCTTTACAGTGTCTTAACCTGAAAAGTTTATTGAATTCAGGTTTTGTATTCTGTTGCAAACCTCTTTTTCTAAGGTCTTTTCAGCACAATGAAACTGAGTTGTGGTTTTACACATTATCGGATTCCATTGAAAATCCCCACTACAACACACGGGCATCTCACAGGAAAACCCTTGGTGCCTGGCCTTATAGAGGAGGTAGAGTATACAACAGAGATCCACAGAGGAAGAATCCATACCTTGCAGTCTTTTGCAGCTTGGGAGCTTATCAGCAGTGCTGGAGAGCTTATTGATTATTTTAAATCCTTGCTCTGTGTACATTGCAGTGCTTGCTAAAGAAAATCCAGGGAATGAGTATTGCCTGCCACTTACATTTAGTGATGCTACAGGATGACGACATCCCTCCTTTACAGATACTGTTTTTTACAGATCGTGTTTTCTCTAAAGTGTTTTCTAGGCTTACCATGCAAATTCAGACTTCTTTAATATGAAGACAGACAGTGATGAACATGTTTTCACTTGACAGTATTTGCTGTCTTTCTTTATAATGATGAGTTTACTTTCTCTCCAGCTTTATAAACCCAAACCAAACAGCCCTTACCTCTCTCGCCTTTACCCCTCCCTGCAAAAAAAAACAAACCAAAACAAAAACCTGAAAACAACAACAAAACCAAACCAAACGAAAAAGAAATTTGAAAAAAACCAAGCAAAAAAAACCCCCAAACCAAAACAGCCAAGGAAAAAAGAGACGGCAGTAGGCAGAAATTTCTGCACTATTTAAAACTAAATATTTCTTGAGTTATCAATCCATACAGTCATAAGGTGAAAAATAGTAAAATCAAACCTGTGTGGAGCACAGCTTAGTTCCACTGGATTTCCTTTTATTTTAAGGTAATGACTCTTTTGATTAATTTTTTCCCATTAGAATTACTGGAATTGTTCTGTAAGGTCACAGATTCAGCATGCTGGCTCATCCATCAGCCCTCATCCAGAGGTTATTTTTACATCAGCTTGAGTGGGAGCATGAAGTGCGGATCTTCTAAAGCTCTTCCTGAAAGTGCATTGTAGATTGGTTTTTCACACCTTTCCAGTTGTCAGGGTGGACCTCCTCCTATGCATAGGAGAGATGATAATGGTGAGATTCTCTTTAGGGTGCAGCCTCTCTGGTCCAAAAATGGAGCAGTGTATCCGCCAGGGACTCCAGGTATCTCTCTTCACATCTCTGGTTTGTCTCCTGCATTTCTTTGGCACTGTGATTCAGGAAAGGACTTGTGCAAAATGATGTGCGCATCCATGTGCTTTTTTCAAGTAAAGATGTTCTCTTGAACTGGTCTTCAACTAAATTGCAGAGACTAACAGAAGCAGAGGATATAACCATTTGATGTGCTGGACCTTCAGAAAAGAGCAGGGCCTTGGGAAGAAGAAGAAAAGACCTCCAAGTACTGTTGTGTTGCTGGAGAATAGGAATGTTGCGGTCCACAGGTGCAGTGTTGTGGTGGCACAAACCCACAAAGATGGATGTTGCCAAAAGAAAAGCAAAGGACGTAAAGAATAAGTTTCTGCTGCAAGCCAGATAGGAGACCTGATAGCTACCTGTAAATTATAGGAGAAAACAGTACAACTGTCTTGAACCTACTCTTCTCCTATTTTAGTAGGGTTATTATAGTGTGCCAATTAGAGACTATAATGGTGCAAATCCAAAAAGCCTCCCAAGGGTGGAGGTTAGTCCCATTTCCTTTATTTGCAATTGGTACTCTAGAGCTCAGAGGCAGAGGAGGGTCATATTCCATAAGAGACTTATTATTTTTTCATTCTCATTATATAAAATAGCTAAGGGGAGAGAGAGAAAGCTCTGAAGAGGGACAGAAGAGTGAGAACCCATCTTATAGAGATGGGCACAAACGTCACAGTCTGAGAGAAATCTCCAAAGCAGATAGCCTTGGGGCAGGTAACGAAACATGTTGTCAGCAGTCTAAACCAACTGTAAGGGGCAGCCCCAAAAAGACAGAATTCTGGTGATGCCTTGCAACAAGTTGGCTTCTTGGCTTTGTGGCAAATGAGAGTTTCAGAGAGTCTCCATTGAAGATAGGAACAGCCATGGCTAAGCCATATTTCTTCCCAAGGGTCACAAAGACAAACATTAAAGCCTTCTACCTGGAGTAACTTTGGGACTTTCAGAATTCTTCTTTCTAGAGAGTTTGTTTCTCAAATTTATGGGATTTCACAACATCATAATTTCAAGCCTAGCTTTCGTTTTGGTTTTTTTTTCTCTCATCTTTCTTGAGATTCTTCTCTCCTATTTTGAGGGTCAGGGATGTTTTCGGTTTTTGCTTGTTATGTAATCTACTGCTTTTGTTTATTGTGCTCAGGACATTTAGAAGTGCCTTTTACTTATGATAAATAGAGCTTAGGAAGTGCAACGTGTCAGGTGGAATTTGTTGCTGCAAACACTGTAAGTCCTTGTAAAAGCAGTGAGTGTGAAAATACATCTTCATGAATATGTCTGAGTTCGGCATGTCTTCTTTCAAGCAAGGAGAAAAATAAGACAAATATGCTACCTTTCTTCATATACTCTTGTAAAAGAAAATATGCTCTATGATAACTCACTTTTCTTAAGTAGATTAGTATTAATATTGTTAAAAGAAACTCAGCTTTATGGTGATGATGTGACCAGTTGCTCTATTAATCCCCAAAGCCCTGTGGCCATACAGATAATGAAGGTGGGTATCAGGTTCTTGTTGCCTGTTCGTTTTTTGCATTACTGAAAAAGAAGCTGCTCTCTGAAATGCATCTGGTATGGATGCTGGTTCCCCAGTATTCACCACTAAAGGATCCACAAATGCGTTCCTGTTTTGCCGTAGGTACTTGCTTATGCAAGTCTGGCTACTGAGCACTGGAAAAGGCTTAGTAATGCAATAATATACAATCAATACATTAATATACGCATTAATTCCACAAATGTTGCATCAAGATTTTTCCATAGTTTAAAATGTGCATCACTTTTCAAGTGATTTCCTATTTTTTTGGCTATGTGTGGCTCCATACAGAACAGATTCTCCTCTGTATGTATAGCTTTGGTCTCTTTGTCACAGATCTTCCTTGTGAATGCAGTCACACCAGTGCAGGGTAAAACACTGACAAGAAAAATACGGAGAAATTGCATTGGAGAAGTCTCTGATATATAGCTTGCATTGGCATGAGCAGAAGGTGAAAAACTTTGCAAAATAACTTTAGATCATGTGAATTACTTTCAAATTTCTTGCCACTGTATAGAGACACTACATCAAAACAATAGTCTTTCACAAACTTCAAATATCAAAAATAAATCCAGCAATAAAATAATAGATTAAATCATAGTCAAGCTTGAGCTGAGTGCAGTAGTTTTATTGCTTTGCACCAGAAAAATGTGAGGAAAACATAATTTTTCACATGAAGTCTTAGAACAGAATGAATGATTGCAATTGTATGACAGAAGAAGATTCAGTTCTGAGCAAAAGCCAGCATGCTGAGCATGCTAAATCAAACCAAACTCAACTTTATTTTGTTTTCTCCACCCCACTTAACATACTACTTGCAAACATAGAAAATTGTGGCTATTTCAGTGCAAATTTTTTTTCTGTAGTGAAGTGATTCATTTATTCCTGTGGATGTCACTGATATCTCCTGCTGTGTATTGCTTTTAACTAAAATAGAGTTGTTGCCAACTGAAGTCACCCTTCTTTCTTTTTTCTCTCCTTTCTTTACTTTCTCTAGATGTTGTTTGAAATGCAAATTTAAGCAACCCCAGTAGTTTATACCTGAAAAGCATCTTGCCCCTATTGAAACAACATTTGTGGACTTCCTACTGATAACAGTCCTTTTGCCAGATTTTGCATTCTGACCCAGAGTTTCTGCCCAAAAGAACACTTCTCCCTTATCAGTCCCAGTCACTCATGGAAGTGAAGATGTCTGATTCTGACTGGCAAAAACAACAGAAAGGATTGAGTTTTACAGCCCTTGGGATTTGAGAGCAATTACTCTCAGCTACTGACAGCAGTGTCAGCATGCCCATTGCTGTGTCCCCACTGCAAGTCTGAGCAAGGAAGAAAATAAATGGTTGAGATTGAATTTCCCTTGGCTGGACAAATGATAAGGCAATTCTGCAATTACTTCTCTAATGCACTGTATTAAAAGTAGAAAAACTTGTCCATGTGTAGAAGAAGCCTTAAAACTAAAGAGTGTCATAGCCTCATAGTGAGCTGTCAGTTTGGCCAAGCCTTTTGTTCCTGTTATTCTTTTTTTCTTCTTCTCTTCCCACTCCAATGCTTTAATGCCAGTTGCATTCGAAGGACTTAGAAAGAGCAGTGTTAATAACACTGTATTCTGAAACCATGGTCCCTCCAAGCTACTGACAACCATATTCTGTATTTTAGAAAAAAATCCTTTTTATCACAATCTAATGAATACTTCTGTTCTTTTTCCTCATCCCGAGCTAAGAGAAAAAACCTAAAACCTGTTTGCTGACTTTCAATTTTAAGAGCCTTTATTTACCTGTGTAAAGTTGCCTGCTTGTTTAGCTTTTAAATTTATAGTTCAAACATTTAGCTTAAATAGTATTTGTATCTTCCTTCCCCTGTCAGTGATCCTCAACAGTGCAAGTCAATTCCATGGGCAACATTTCTTGTATAGCCACTTAGTTTAATAATATCAGGGATGCTATTGATCCCTCCACCACTAGGACAGAATTCTTTTCTTAATGCATAGTCACATTTTAATGGGGACTATGAAATATCAAAGTAATGCATAGTCATTACAAAGGTTTAACTAGATTTTAGGTTTCAGTTGTAACATTTGACATATAAGTGGGGAGGAATGAAGCTTTGCAGAACAGAAATGTGTCACAGGAATTGGCTGATTCTTTAGAGAGAAAGAACAATACTTATGTTCTGAAATCTGTATTTACGGAAGTCTGGGGAAAAAAAAACAACTAAAAGACTTGAAGCAACAATCAGTTTTATTTTGATACCTGCTTTGTGATGTGGCTTCATTTTAGGGACAGATCCTAGACTATATTATTGAGCTCAAATAATATTTAGCTCTTGACTGAAATAAGGAAAACATTAGATTTTGGTTAAGGTTCATTTAAAGTTCTAAGTCAAGAAATACTCTTTAATTGATTTAATTACATGGCTGAAGCTTTCCAGGTCTACTTGCAAAATCTTTATCATAACAAAAGTTGTATTCGCTCTTATTTTTACTTTCAGGGATGTATAATTATTTCTTGTTCACAGTTAATAATTACTACATCACATGATTTTTGGTGTATGTGTGATTTGCGGTCTATGACTCATTCCAGAGAAGGAGGGAAAATCTGGGCTCTTCCTGTAGGCCTGCAAATATTTCTCACAATCTGATCAAACTTTGGTAACCTAGGATAGACCTGGAACTTCCAGGACTAGAACAACTATGACTAAAAAACATGGTTTTACAGTTGAAGGTGGCGTTGCATCAGATTTTCAGCCATTTCAGACCCTATCTTATGTTGCCTTAGGCCGTGTCAGCTGCACATCTAACACATCGTCTTGCTGACTTTAAGCCAGTGTAACTTAAGTCCAGAAGGCTCTGTTGGAATGTGTGCTGTCTCTGGTGCTTCCATAACGTTCTAGAGGATTAAACAAAGGTCCCATATGATTCCTCTCTACTGCACATCATTAAACTGCAAAAGCTCTGGAGCTCATTAACACTGATTGTTGTAGATGTCAAAATTTACAAAATCAGGCAAATTCTTGGAATACAAATTTGTCACAGGTTATTAAACACAAAGGGAGTTTCTGAAGAGCAGATTACTGGGACCTAGGGAAAATGTGGAATTGCCATTGCTTGCTCTGGGTCCCCTATGCTTCCTGGGCATCACACACAGACAGAATCTCAGAGTATCCTGAGTTGGAGGGGACCCACAAGGTTCGTTGAGTCAAATTCTCTTTCCCAGTCAGTTCTGAGGACCGTACAAAGATGTTTGACTTAAGAGAGTCCAGCTGCTCTTGTGCTTTTTTTGGTATCCATTTACTAGATTAAGTTAGATATCATGTTATTATTTCAGATTTAGAAGCTTGAAAGTTACAGCGGAGATTAAGGATGTACTGGAGGAAGAGTCTTGGGATATGCTGAAACAGTGCTGCTGCACTGAAACCGTTGTGGATTTATCTTTTGCTTTTCCATGTAGCAAAATGTTTAGATGTCATATTTTTGTTGTAAGAGAGCTGAAATTTTGTGTTAAATGATCTCGCTGATAGAGTAATTGAAGGTTAAGTTGTATAGAATTTTCTTGCTGTATTTTAATTTACTTTTTTTTTGCAAAGGTTTTTATTTTAAAATGGTTTTGTTCACAATTTTCAAGAGTTTATTTTAGAAAATCAGCTTGTTACTTTGGAGATGGAGAATCTCATTTATTTTCAGAAAAATCAAATATACGTTTTTCAAACTGAGTCAAGGGAAAAAAATATGTTTCCTCTTCATGTGATCTTAGGGAAATTATTTGAACTTTCTCTTCATGTGATATCCTAAGACAAAGTAAAATGTCTGGAAATTACTGCTAAATTTAGTATTTCATTGTTAATTTTTAATAATTATAAAGAAGAGCCAGAAAGTGAATTGATCTGGAAAACAGCACAAATCACACATGAAATATCCTAATTCTCTGCTCTCGCTAAATTATACCAAACAGTACGTCACCTGCAATTAGAAACTGAATCTGGGATAATCATTAATTTACTCACTATTTTCTGCCTGTCCAGCTGAGTTTTTCACCAGTGATGTCACACTTTCTAGCCAGCCAGCAGACTGAAATGTTGCTGTCTTGTTTTCTTTCAGGCTTTCTGTTTCAAAATGGTAAACTAGGCAAACGCTTCATATATCTTTTTCTGTTGAATATACTAATTGCTCACTTATATCAAGGTCATCTTAACACTTTTACTGGATCTTGCTGCAGTATTCAGCGGGACTGAATGCATTACCAACTCTGTAAAAAGTGTTGTAGCAATAACCCTGTCAATGTTTCCAGTACTCTCAATCTAAACTCAAGAAGTGATGGTTCTGCTAATAACTCGGGTATAGCTGAAAAGGGAACAGGCTGGAGGAAAAATTCATTCTCTATTTCCTTTAAGCATGGAAGGAGAGGATGGGGAAGGAAAGAAATTAAAAACCAGTTTCCCCAGTCCTCAGTAAGAGAACTCCATTGTAATCCTGAGTTCATTTCCACATGTTTAGCTATGTTGGCACACAAGGCATTTAATTTAACATATTGATGATAATGAATTTTTATAGCAAGGAAGGAGACAGGGAATTCAGAATTTAATGGAATCTGCCTTTGAATTTTCTTAATGATAGTATTTTACTTTTCCATATCTTTCATCTCCAACTTCCTAAAGCATATTCCAGAATGGCTGAACTCATGACTGAAAAGAGCTATGAGCAGAATCAACAGACCTTGTACTTTCTGAATTAATTAATTCAGTCATGCATGCCTCAGGCCTTGCTTGCAGGGGTTTGCTGAAAATAGATTCAACTTGTGAAAGCCAAATATTAGTGTGGCTGTGAAGGCTGGGAAGGTCTCTCCTTTCCCAGGTACTTCCTTTCTGATCCTTTTCACCATGTTCACCTGGAGTGTCCTCGAGAGAGGAGACTTGTATCAATTTGGTCATGCAAAAAGCAGAAGATTATGTTCATTTCTACCCATGCAAAGCAAACAGCCTTAGCTAATTTAACAGCACTCAGCAAATTGTGCATAGTTGGTTGGAGTGGGGAGTGAGGGTGAATACATTACCAAGTTGTTAGTGCAGAGGAATTTGGGTAAGTAAGTAAAAAGTTGTCACACTAAGCCACACAAATCCAGTTTGGATAGTACCAGTCCTTAGGGATAGATTTTTAAAGCTGTAGAAATTCTGCTGACATTGATGGATTACTCAGTGTCTCTCCAAATCTTTCATGTTTCTTTAATATGGGAAAGTCAATTATCTGTTATCCCAAAACAGTAACAGCTTGGCATGTAGGCAGATGGGACCATTGTCTCAGATTTGGTCAGACACTTCCTTTGACTTTGTAAATTTAGTATTTATGTGGAAGTCAGTGGTCTATCCTCATTGTAATTGTATATACAGACTTTTCAAAGGGAATAATAAATGGGGCCAATCCTCAAAATTCATATCAAGAGGGGGATCAGAGTCAAGAAAGTTCCATTTGTAAAATGTGCATTTGTTCTTCCAAAAATGCCAGTTAAATGCTTTTAACTGCTGAAGAAAATGCTGATGAAACACTTTTAAGAGCTGTAGTATTTCATACACACAACAGAAATAACTAATGGAAATACCAGGGATTTTTGTTTCTTTCTTCTATAAGACTGACATGCATTCATGTGTAGAATGTCTAAGTGTTCACAGATCATCAGTAAAAAACCAGTATACTTATTTCTGGAAAACAAAATTGGCAATAGGAGATCTTGGAGGGTGTGCAGAAAATTGCAGTGTGAATAACAAGGAGAAAAAAAAGAAAAAGAATAGCAAACATGTTCCCCAGACCTTTTAGTGGCACAACATTTAACAAAAGTTAGAGAGACGTGACAGGGTTACTGGAGGTTTGTTTCATGCATTTGCAGCAGCTGCGTAATTCTTCGCAATTTCCCACTAAAATTTTTTAATAAATCAAAGCATTATTTTCTGAGCATTCTTTCTGTAACCTTAGCAACAAAAGTAGGAAGAGGGAGAAATTGCAGATGGAAATCCTTTCTGTCTGATCTCATCTAGGCAGAGCAGTAAAATGTCTTGAGGGATAAAATGCCATGATCTCTCAGAGATATTCTGCTCCGGTGCAGATAACAAAGCAAGCTGTTTCTCGGGTTCTTCCTGCTCCAGGCAAAGTATGGATGCCTCTCTTCTGGTGTCTGAAAAGTGTCTTTCAGTGCTAGAACAGACACAATCTGGCTCCAAAGTGATGCTGCTTAGTTTAGTCAAATCCAGGAGTGGGCCAACAATCTGGCTTCCATAGGTCAACAACCTTGTGGGTGTTCATTTTGAGGGTATAACTTTGGGGGTATAATATTGGCTGGCACAGTGGATTATGGCAAGTTTGGTGAGGATGTTTGGGACAACTTCATTCCACAGTCATAAGCTAGGGCACCCAATGTCCCTATTTGTCTAGAAAACAAAACCCCCAACTCTTAGAATTGTAAAATTACTGAAGTTGAAAAAAAAGAAATTCCTTCCTGAGAAATTTTTTTTCAATAAAACTGAAAATTTTGATTTTTCTTATATCAGGCATATTGTTCCATCACCTTGGAAATCAAGGTAATTTCTTAAATACACTGCAGAGGTTTTTTTTCTTACATAAACATTCAATAAAGGGTAGTGCACATCTATGTACTGCTCCAGTAATGTATATGAATTTATACGAAATATTAGGCGACTGTGATTGCTAAAAGAGGCTGGAGTCTGTGCAAGTGCTTTTCTTTTTTAGGTGTAGCTAATATTGAAACTGGAGGTGAAATTCAGCTCTTCAGTTTGGAAACCTAAGTATAGATGCATGTGGCATTGACGAGGTACGTGCGAGTTTTTACCAGGGCATGTAGTCAAAGGCGAAGGGGAGATGGCTTCAAACTGAAAAAAAGTAGGTTTAGATGAGATATTAGGAAGAAAGTCTTTGCCATGAGGATGGTGAGGCACTGGAACAGGTTTTCCAGAGCAATTTGGATGACTCGTCCCTGGAAGTGTTCAAGGCCAGGTTGGATGGGCTCTGAGCAACCTGGTCTAGTGGAAGATGTCCCTGCCCATGGCTGGGGAATTGGAACAAGATGATCTGTGAGGTCTCTTCCAACACGAACTATTCTATGATTCTGTGATCAAAGCTGGTGGAAATTTAAGGTGAAAGTTGCCTAGCTATAGATGTCTGATATAATTTTAGGCTGTGGTTATACTGAATGGTCCACTGCCACTCCTGTAGGGTAAGGGTCAGCTGTAGGTGCTGAATCATATCTGTAATTTTCAGATGGCCTTGGGTTCCTCCTGTGCTTAGTCAATTAGATCTCATGCATGGTCAGTACAGGCAGTGCGGTTAAAGTGTGTATTCAGATTGTTCTAAAGTAGACCTGAATGAGCTGGCAAATCTTCACTGACAGCGCTGAATAGATCTGTGGTTAAGAAAAGGAGTGCTTACAAACCCAGCTCTTAGGTGGACAGCTGCACTGAGGTATCTAACCTGCACACCGAATAGCATGCTGCTCATCTACCTATTTGTTCATCTGAGTCTGAAGAGAAAAGATAGTTTGTGGGGGGGTTTTTTTACAGATATAGCAATAAATTGTATCAAGCAAAATAAAAACAGCTTGTTTCTGGTCAAGGTCAAAATGTTGAGATTCCTCCTCTCTTTTCCCTCTCCCTATCTTACTCGCCACTCCACCAACCCCACCCCAGTAAAAAAAGATTGATTTGAAACACAAGTAAAATCTCATGCCTTCATCTTTCACTGGTTTTCAGTGCTTAGATGTTTGGCATCACTTCTGTTGCTTGAAATTGTCAAAAGACACCATTCAAGTCAAAAGTAATTCTGTAGTGCCTTGTGTTTTATCTTCTCGGTGTCCTGTATTTAGATGAAAGACAAAAAAGGAAATACAAGTTTATGCAACATTCCACTTTGGATCGATCTACTCTGAAAGAGCAATTTAGATTTAGAAGTTATACACAAGAAAAAATAACATCTATCAAAACCAAAACAATGTGTTAGTAAAATTTTGAAATATTTGAGTGTATTGGATCAACTGCACTCTAGGTTAACTTGAAGGCAGTACTTTTCAGAGACAACAGAGGGAGGATATTATTTAGCATCCTGATCTTGTCTGGGTAATTATGAAGTGCGCAGAGTATTCCTCTTGAAAAAAACAAGAGTTTTTTTCTTTCTGCAGATTCTTTGGAAAGCTTGTTTGGAGCCTGATGTCAGGCAAAGGCAGCAGCTTGGACACGCCTGTCTAGGCAATATGTAACTCATCAAGCATCTCAATTAAATATGATGTCTTAGAGTTGTGGCACTAGAATTCTCAAGGGATTTATTTATTTTATTGAGCGTGACTGCAAGATCCGATAGGAAGCATTTCTGTGACAAGTCCTTAAGAAATGTGGCTGGTGATAACAGTTTGGTAAAACTGTGCATAGCGGTTTTTTTCAATATTCTTGTGTACACAATCGTGACTGAAAGGCTGTTACAGATGTGTACAGAAAATTACATGTGAATAAAGCAAAATGCATACTTTTTCCAAACAAAAGAGCAGTAGAAATTGCCACAGGCTAACCACTTTCATAATCACTGTCTTTCTCTGTAAGCCATGGATGGTGATTTGGAAACTTTGCATATTGTTTGCAGATTTCAGCCAGTCCCATGTTTTAGTAACCAAAGCTTCACGTGTGTTGCATGTGAGAGCTAAACTAGAAAGTGCTGTGGTTAAATAAATTACCAGTTTGTTTGCAATCTTTTTTTAAAACCAGTGCTTCCCAGGGAAGCCATGGTGATACAGTTTGTCCTGTGATGCCCAGGTTGTCGGATGGGCATGGTCTGGCTACATGCTGACCAGCACACAGCTGGACTGAACAGCATGGCTTTCGCAAAGACTGGTGCTGAGTGAGGTGTATGTGGGACACCTTTAAAAGCTTCCAAATAAGCTTTATCCCTACAGGTAAAATGCTACCGCATTAGTTAACCCATGCTCCTGCCTGTGTCAACTTTGTATGGATCATATGTGTTCCTACAACTGATTGCCCTCCAATTTTGGCTCAAAACCCTGAGGGATCCCTGAAACATGGTATCAACAGCTCGGGAACAGCATCACACACCAGTGAGTGTGGAGGCAGCTTCCTGCACTGTCCTATGGAAAGCCCTGATCAACTATACCTGCTAATACCAACTTAATGGTCAGATCTGTAACACTTTTCATACCAGTTTATATTTGCCATTTCTCCTCCTCCTGTGAGGCCTCAAGGCTCTCGGTTCGGTCTTGGTTGCTGTTTTCCTCTTGTCTCTTCCAATAGAGAAGTGCCAAAGAATGGGAAATAAGGATGATTTACATCTCCTGCCATTTGAATATATAGCGGAGGAATACATAGTGAAGGCTACAGAGAGTTTAAAGTTGCTCTAATACCTGGGTGGGAAAAAAAGAAGAAGGTGTATAGTATTAAACTGAACTTATTACATATTTAGGGGGAAGAAAAAATTGCCCAAGTGTGGCTATAAGTAGGTCAAAGTACGTATGCTCAGAAACACACTGTTCGTTATATTCCACACAGGAAGTGGATCTTTAAAAGACTAAAATACTAAATCTTTAAAAGCTAACTTGACAAAAATGTAATTTATGGTATTATCTGGAGCCATAAGCCCCCAAGAATGGAGCTGGTAACAGATGTGGATAACCACTAATGCTCTGTAGTCTAGACCTGGAAGATAGTTTTTTATGTTTACAAAAAGTCGTTTTTGCAGTTTCAGTTTCGTGAACCCTTCAGTCATTTACACATGTCTAAAAATGAGAGTATAAACTCTAAAACCTGTGTCATAATTACACCGAAATAAAAATTCTGCCAGGCATTTTTTTGGTCGTTGTTATTGAAATGGTTCTTTTTATTTTCTTTTAGTGGAGAGGATGCTATGGAGCAGTTAATAAAGACTTATTTTCAGAATGTCGTTTCTCAGACTTCTGCTCCAGCAAATCAGGAACAAAACTGCATAATAAATATTTCCCTACTGTAATTGAGTTTTGAGTGACTGGTGATTTGGCTTTTTTCCTTTCTTAAGTAAGGCATTGCAGAGATTTTTGCTCTTTTGAAGCTTGTCTCATGTGACAAGGCAGTCCAAAGGGCTTTATAAGCCTGCTGTAATGACCCCTAAATAGGCTGACAGTTTTATAGCAGTCCCCAAGAGGGAAGCTTCCTTTCAAAAGCAGCTGAATATCATGGAAAAGGCAGTGACTCCACATTGACTTTTCACAAAGCCGGAAAGACTAAATGGCTTTTTGGATTAATAACAGTTTTATGGCATCCTTCTCTTGCTGAATGTCTGTCAGCATGTGTGACTCTCCATTATAGGTGCTGTCAGGAGCTCAGAAAAGTGCAGTTTAAAACCTGGGAGCTTAAGTTGTTATAGAGCTGTGTACAGCCTTGTGTCTGCATAGGGGAGAGAGATGTAAAATAAATCCTTTGTTTCATCCCAGCTGGTGACATCATTTAATGTTTACCATAACAACCTCCAGATGTAAATCTGTGAGATTCTGGGCAAAGTGACTTCCATACTGGCTCTAGTGAAAACCTGAGTTCGAGGGCTACTGCACACACACAATAGGCTTTCAGGACTCTGCAGAGCACTCATGTAGCCCCTTCTTGGATAATATAGTGTGAGATGGCATTTTTAATACCAAAGCACTCAGACACAGAATTTCCTCTTCAGTTAGATTGGGTTCCTCTCTTTCATTAGTCATTATATTAGCTGTTCAAAATGGATTTTGGTAGGGTTTGTGTAATCAACAGTGGCATTCACAAGCTGTCTTCAGGTTCTGCTGATGGTTGATGTCGAGTATGTATGCTATGCCCATATTGCTATATATATGTATATTCCCTTAGTTTCTCCCATTTAAGATATTAAAAAAAAAAAACCAAAAAACCACCCTAAAATAACAGATTGCAGCTTTGTCACTGTGAAAGCAGCAAGTCACTGTGAAAGCACTTCTTTCAATTGCACGTTTCCTCAGTAGATTCATACAGAACAAAGAGTTTTGTTAAGAAATTGAACAGCAGAGAGTTCATCCTTGATGCAAAGCACTTATGAAATTGGTTATTCTGAGCACCTTAGAACGATTGAGCTTGCTAAGCAGCAGTCCCTATATGTTTCCTCTGTAAGACTTTGATGTTGTAATCCACGTGTAGCTTATCTACCGAAATTAGAGCTTTCACATTTTGAGAGGCCAGTTCAAGTTAAGTATTCCTTGGGGTTCTTTGATTATCAGATCCTATAAACCTGTAAATCATAGCGTTGCTGTGTTATGATTGTAATTACAGTACTCTGTTAAAATGAGTTAAATGGCAGCAGCATGAAAAGTGTCTCAATCCCCATTTTCCTTGGCCTTAATCTTCCCACTAGGACCCCATCTCAGGATAGGTGATTGTTTCTTGTACTGTCTCATCTCCTGTGCTAGTGGCTATTGTGCTAGGGATAGTCTCCATGTGCCCTTGCCACCTGCCCCCGTCTCAGTCAGTGTCTGCCTAAAGAAAGTGTGAATAAATGAGGAAAATCAGTTGCAGCACCATACACACATGCTTCTCCCGCCCAGGTAATGCAGAGTGTGACCGCGCATCTCTCTTGCCCCTTCTCGGTGCCCAAAACGTGCTGTTTAGAAGAGGTTTTCCATCACCTGCAATGCAGAGCTAGCTCAAGTCCTACCCAAGCTGTCACCTCTGTTCTCCCCCTTGGGCTGTTTTTAGCTGGTGGGGACTAATAATGTTCAGAAATCTAAAAGCGATTTTCTTTCAAAAGTCTGAAACAATTCAGAAGTCCATTTTGGCTGTATTTTACTGACATGATAGGCAGAGATACCATAAGAGAGTAGGCAGCATCACATGTGATTGGGTAAAAGTACAAATAGTTTTGAGGAAGCTGTTTTTGCTGTATGTGTGCAGGGGCACCTTGTTGCTGTCTTATTTAAATAGAAAGTGTGTTTTGGTTCTACAAAATGGATTGCCAGAACTGCTTTATTCCTTAGGGAAATAGTTTTAATTGCTAGCTTATTTCCTTTCTCTAAATACCCAAAGAATTGTTATCTTTGCTCTTTTTTTGCTGAAAAGTAGTCTGTTTTAAAATGTAAAGTCTCAGGTTTTCTCCTTTCAGTGTTTCCATTATAGTCTACAAATGCACCTTTTAAAAAACACAATTCTCTGATTAATTTCATAGGCTATTAATCTGGAAATGTTTATACTCAGAAGTAAAGATGACTTTCTGAAATTAGTAACTGGTGATAAATTTTCTCAGAACTAATTTTTGGGGCAAATACTAGCAGCAATTTCAGTCAATTTAAAAATAGACCTAGTCTGTGGGTTTGGCAATATTTGAGCAACTTGTTAATGTATTTTGTTAAAAATCAGATAGCAGACCTTCCTTTCAAAGTGATAAAATTAAATATCTATAAAGTCTACCTCCATATCCTTGAGGGCTTCAGAGTTTTTTCATTATGTTTTCATCTCGATTGAAGCTGGAAATGCAATTTCAATAAGTAGCATATTTAAAGGGACAACAGTTATCAAATTAAATGCAGTCTTGTTGTCTTCTATTGCTTCTGGCAATAACTCGTGACACTTGATCACAAATATCTGAAGATGAGGATCCATGGATGACTGATTGATTGACTGATTGATTGATTTTTCATTGATAATGTCACAAACAATATTCCAGTACTGGGAGAAGACAGCCAAAACAATCTGCTCAAATGTAATGGCCATCTGGTTGGCTGATATATAATAATTTGCCTTGTGAATCTTTTCCTTTTCCTTTTCCTTTTCCTTTTCCTTTTCCTTTTCCTTTTCCTTTTCCTTTTCCTTTTCCTTTTCCTTTTCCTTTTCCTTTTCCTTTTCCCTGACCANTTTTCCTTTTCCCTTCCCAGAAAGCAAGACTTTTTTACAGCATACTGTTGTGCAACAGCAGAGCTCATTCCTGAGTGTGCCAGCTGCCTTTTCTCTGGTTGAAGTTGTTCTTTTTCTTCAATTACAGCCTTACAGAGAGAGAACTTGAGAGGTGGCAGAACTTCTTGTTCAGTAATGTCTGTGGTTTGGATTGAATTGAATCCAATATCTAAAAACAAAATATTCATGCAGTTGGATTCAACAGCGACTCTTACTCCTAAATCTTGTTTGGTAATATCATCTGTCTCCTAAAGATTCATATTACTTTTCAATTTCTGTTAAAGAAAAAATGTGACAGGAAAATAATTAAATCTAAAAAGTCCCGTGTTTACCTATGTGATTGTATCATCATAGAATCAGTATCTTATTTCATTGAGAGGGAACTTTACTGTTTCATGTTTGTTTTGGTACTATTTTCGTGTACATCTTTGGCCAGAATCCCAGTTAATAATTTGAACTGATGTCAGAGGCATAATGTAGTTGTTATTTTAAATATCACATGTAGTTACTTTATGTTATTTCGATTGTGAAAGATTACGTCACACGTTGGAAGCCTTAATCTGTTAAGGGACAGCAGTTACTGATGAAATGAGTATGTGATGCCTGACTGTATTTGGGATTATCTGTATATGTAATGTATGGAATGGATGTTAAGTCTTTGAATTTGACAAATACCGAATACCAAGTATTTAAAGAAGGCTTAATCTTTAGTTGTGCTGAGCTTTTATGAGTAGTGCATGTATCCATCTTTCCTGAAAAATTCAGTTGTAGTTGGAGAAGTATGGGAATATACTCCCAGTGTCATCAGACAATATCTCTTGTGAAAACTAAGAAATTAATCTCTACAATCTACAATAAGATGGCAATTCAGCATCAAGCATTGCCTGAGGTTAAAAATAACTTGTTTCCCCAAAAGAAAAGTGTTATGAGAGATGTTCTAATAAATATTCCCTTTATACTCACAAAGGTTGCCAACAGTAATCCTCATAGCTGGTGCAAAGAATATCTGGAAAAATCCTTTGCTTTAATGCTGTACTGTTCAATGGACGAAAGGTGTTATGTACTTCATATACAAACTGTATTTGGACAGAACTGCACATCTAGGGAACCAGTGGGAGATAATTCTCATATCCCCCAAACACCTGAAAAACAAAGAAAAAAGAAAAGCTTTCTTGAAGCAGTAAAGGGTATGTTCTCTGCTTTCTCTGCCTGTTCTTCCTTTCAGTAACATGCTCCTATGTCATTAATAGATACTGAAAGTTTGTTTCTCTTCCTAATTGTATTTATGTATAATTCTAATTATCAACAGAATTTTAAATCTGTATCATGTAACTATTAAAACTATTTTCTTAATTGAATAGTTTACACGCAAATTCAATACAAATTCTTAAGCATTTTTCCATCTTCTTATGTAGTATCTCCCTGTAGGGAATGGAATGTATTATGAAGCGAGTACAATCAACCAAAGCATATAAACAGGTCTGACAGAATGAAAACTCGTAGGTATCTAATGATACCAATAAAATCGTATTTATGAAAGACTCCAAGAATTTAATTTCCATGGTGCAAATTAGAAACTATGAAGGCAGTGACTTTGGAACAGAAGCTTGGATCCTAACCTTACTGGATGCTCCCAAGCTGCTCACGTCAACTTTACTAGTTAGCAGCATGTGCCTTCTTGTTTCAGATTGTAAATTTACAGATAAGATTAAGAAAATTTAGGATGTAAGAGAAAAATAATTAATAGTATATTCATAAAATACATCTGCATGAAGACTATGAAGAACAATTCTGTCTTCCTTCTATGATTCAAGTAGAAGCAAATTTGTTTTCTTCCGGAAGTATCTAAGATTATTTAACTTGAATTAAAGTATTAAATGAGACTTTTATACACAAAACTTGGTAGACAAGTAATTCCTCACACAGTGCCAAAATCTTGAGCTGCAGGCTATAATTTAAGTGTTTGATTTACAAGCTATATGATGAATCTGCTTTGAGCATGGGTCAAGATACCATGTAAAACATTCTTATAGTGCTACCAACTAGGCTCAGTGCTAGAGCCTCCTAGTTGTGAAGCTGGGGGCTTAGGTACTAGAAATTAACTGGAGTAGCTTTGTTAGCTATAAAAAAATTGCAAAAAAAAACTTTGCACAGTTTTGACTATAAATATTGCATGTTTATCTGAAACAAACTGTTTTGGTAATTATTTGCTATTTGTCTCTGCAGCTCTTTCCTTGAGACTTTGTATGCCTTAAATGTGACCATTATTTACTAAGGAAATTCCTGGTCAGAATGATAAATTAGACTGGGAATATATATATATTTGTTTTCAAAATCTTTTAATTTACGGTACCTCCATTGTATACATGACAGTAATAACTGTTTCTGTTGACCATTAAAGGAGGAAAGAATTTGGTAAGGTGACTGGCTTTTGTCATCTTCCTGACAGTGTAGTTTTAATTATGTTTACTTGTCTGACTAACCTAGGGCTGGTGAAGCCGTTAGAAGTTGCTGCAGAATTGTTACTGAGATTTACTGGACATATAAAGTCCCTCCTGGTATACAAAGTACAGCAGAAGACACAGAAATTGTCAAGGAGAAAATAACCTGATTATATCTGCAACAGCTTTAGTAAGATGCATCAGTAATGGTGTTAATGTAGGGTCAAATCCAGCTGAAACAGGATTTATGGTCAATATGTTTACTCTAGGATGTGAATGATGTCATCTAGAATAAAGTCCTTGCCAAGTACGTCTCCAGCTCAGGATCATGTCAGTAGGAATTGGTCGTGTATGATCTGGGGCTGTGTGGAGGGGGTGTCAGGTCTGCACGGCAGCATGGCCTGGTGTGAGGGTACTCCCATGTGTCTGATGGGATATAGGAGGTGCAGCAGGAGAGGAACTTCTCCATCACCAGGGTAATTCTAAATTCTAAGTCTGCCTCTTCCATTTTCTACACTGCTGTTTATTTTCTGAGTTTATTTTAATTGTCAAGCTCTATCATCGAGGCTTTGGGTTTTTTTGCTTTGTCTCAGAAGGGGAGGAAGCGAGGAAGGAGCTCAGAAGTACTAGCATGTACTACTTTTATAGTATTACTTGTAGCTGTTCAGCAGAAAGCTGGCAATGCTATTGATTTAAATATTTTATGGTTGCAACAGCTTGGTTTGAGTAAAGGAAGACTGGGAATCTGAGATGTGTTTCATTTCTTGCCTCAGACCACACACTTTTTTTCTTTTCTCTGTCTTAGATAGGAAGGTACAGACCTTCACAGTAATTGACCTTAACAGAAATTTGCTGTGATGGGAGCGTGACAGCAACTACTGTGTCTTTAAAAACCACAAGAATTAGGAAGACTTCTTCCACAAATATGTATATATTTGTCTGTGTTGGAGGGGTAAATCTACAGTAAACCAAACTTTTGGAGATTTAAAATAAAATACCATTGTAAGCCTACAGCTATTAGGAATGGTTTGGATGTTCTTATATAGGATAGTCTAGTGCATTATGTTCAGAAATGGTAAAAAATGCAATTTTTTTAGGGTGTTATTGCTGAATAGTCCTCATGACTTTGTTAGAGTGTGGCCATTGTTACAGGAACTGTCCATCTTGCCTCAAAAGCCATCAAACATTTTGCCATAGGTTTCATTGATGTGGTTATGACAGAACACGTTTGATTGGGATTTAGGACAATGAACATTATAATCATAATATAAGATGATTCTGTGAGTTGCCTTGTCAACTTTTAATGGTTAGGAGCAGAGCTGTCTCTGCAACATGCTTAAAATTTGTACTATTTTTCCTTCATTACTGAGTTTCTTTGACGAGCAACAGGACTCAGTACTTCAAGGGTGAGCTTTACCTAAAACTAAGGTCCCTCTTCCATTGTAATCGGTTTTTTTCTGTGTTTTTTCCCTTTTTCAGGAGGATACAGATCATAATTATTATACATCAAGGACATATGGCCCATATGATTCTACCAGCCGGGATTTGTGGGTCAATATAGACCAAATGGAGAAGGACAAAGTAAAGATTCATGGGATCCTTTCCAATACCCATCGTCAAGCGGCAGTAAGTTATTTTATCATTTTCTTCTTTGACTAACATGGATATTTTTCCCCAGTGACCCACACAGCAGTAGTACTAAGTACCATGACTACTTTTCACAGAGCTATATCTTTGAATTCTAGTTAAGCTGTGGAAGTCTTTACACTGTTGTTATCAAATGATTTCAAGTTGCCTTTTCGAACCTTCTGTAACAGTCCTTCAGAGATGCCTTTACAGATATACTTAAAATTTTCCTCTATTCATAAGGATCACAAACTATCAAACAGTAAACCACTTGTGTTGCTGAAATCAGAGAGAATTTTAATAGTAATGTTGAGTTTAATAGTGATAGAGCTGGGTTCAGGATGAAGTTGATGAAGTTTTAAGTCTCTCATGGAATGTATGTGGTGTGTTTGCGCTTCTATTTTATTTGAGGTGTCACGCTTATATTTCCTTTTGGGACAACTGATAAAGCTCATGAGAATGTCACACAGCAACAGAAATGATGTGATTGCAATTTTAGGTTATCAGCAAATAAATAAATTGGACTGTGAATCATATTTAATTTATTGTAATCATGCTGCTGGTAAAATGGGTATGAAAATAATGGGCTTACACACTTACAAATGGAATCGAATGTTGTATGATTTAGAGATGTATTCTTGGTTCTCACCTGTGGCTAGAACCTGCATACATCGAGGAGCCAATATTAGCACAAGTTAAATACAAAAAATTACAGCTCAGAACTGTGGTTCACGAGATTCTTGTTTCATCCATTCACCAACTTAGCTCCAATAAAAAGTCCTTGGGTTTTGCCAGTTTAAAACAAAATCTAATGAATGCCTTACTTGAAAGTTGTACAGTTTTTAAAGATGCAGATGTGTTTAACAGTTTTGAAGCTGAGAGAAAGCCCAAGTTTAATTCATCTTTTCCTTTGTTTATCTGTTATCTCCCTGGCACAAGCCAGGTGACTGCTCAGAGAAATGCAAGAGGCAGCAGAAACAAATACTGTGGTATTTGAGTCAGAATACAGAAAGCAGAGTGAGGTGATAAATCCAGCACATCTAACTGACAGAGTATCCAATTCAAAAAATATATCCTTCATAGTTAAAAGACTGTAGGCAGTCAGGGATAATGCAAATGCAGAGGGTTCAGACAGTTGTATCTCTTTGGGGTAGACTTAATAAAACAGTGTATCACCTATTTTCTTAAGACAATTTGATTCTAATGAGAAAAAAAAGAACCTCAAGGGTACATAAAAGTGAGAACCTCTATTGTCTACCTTGTCTACTTTGTGTGGGATCCTGGTGCTCTATGTTGAGGGAAAGAATGGAAATATGCCAAAAGAAAAGGTAATAAATAAATTTAAAATACCTATAAAAGGTATAGCATCTTTTCCTCTTAAAAGTAATTTCTGAAGCCTGGGACCTAAACATTAATGAAATTCCTTTGAGAAATTTTAACCTGAGTTTAATGGTTGGTACAGATGACACCCTTCCATGTCTTTGTCGTAAGCACTTTTGTTTCCAATTGGATCCCTGAGATTACGCAGCTGAAATGTCAGTTCCAAGGGGGACATTTTGTTGAAGTTATTAAACTAGAGGCTAGAACAAGGCAATATTTTTGGTCTGGTGTGGGATCAGTGTAGAGGACCATTCAGCATGGCCGATGGAACCTTGAGGGCTTCAACTGTTTCTCCCCAAAGCAAGTGGTTTAAGACCTTTCCTCTGAATGTCAGGTGCCCTCTCTGCCTTTCTGCCAGCTCCAGCAGAGAAGGCTCTGGTCCCTGTTTTTAGCACACTGATATCCATCTCTTTTCATGCTTACCCAAACATCTTGGACTATGAACTTGAGTGGCTGCAGCCATGTCTACATACAGTTTTAAAGACCCCTTTTTCAGATTTGTTTTATGTGCCCCCAAAGAATGAAAAAGTACCAGAGAGTCATCCTGTAAGGTTTTATTCCTTATTTATGCATCTGTAATTGATTTTTTGTATGTGTGTGTCCAACTAAACAACATCCACACGTACTACACAACAAAGTTATTTAAGAGAGAGATGTGCTCTCTATAACTGTACAACTGTAGAGTCATAGATTTTGAGATGATACATAACTCAGCAGCAATCTCTTACCTTCTCTCCCATAGAGATAAACTTTGCCATTACTCTTTCTGAAAGGCCATTTTGCACATCTTTCTGTGACTCAATGATTTACATGCTGATAATTTCTAAACCTCATTCTCCAATTTGACAGCAGAACCAGGAGTTAAATTATTGCATGTTAAATATTAAGGAATTCATTTACAATGTCAGGGATTCTTTGAATGCTAAAAATTTTACACTCAATTTGTGTGTTTTCCTTCATTTGGAAGTAAATAATCCTAAGAGTTCCCAGAAGCTGTCAGTTGGTTTTGCTTCTACAAGAAAAGTCATAAAGACTGGAGGGGATCCTGGAGAGGATCCATGAGGTGGTTTGACTTTATAAACAGCATAGTAATTGTTTGTGGAAAGTAGCAAACATATATTAATGGCACAACTACAATGTCTAACACAACAGGATTTATATCACTAGTAGTAAGGGTATTTTTTCAATATATTGCCACCATCTTCTTAACTATGTAATAAAATTTTAGAGGTGGCTTTGATATTCGGTGTGTTTAGATTAGATATCTAGGAGCTGATTACTCAAACATTGAACTAGAATACAGGATACCTCATACTTGGGAACTCAACTCCCTTTTCTTCCAGTCCATGCTATCATTTATGCATGGAGAAAACATTTTTATTTCAGTGAATTCAAAATTCTGATATTCTTTCTAAAAAGCAAGGTATGCTTTCTAGCATCAAAATAAAAGCATAATTTTAGTGACTGTTAGAATATTGTGTTTTAAAATATTACTTCAATCATGTTGGTTCTTTATTACAGTTCTGTGCTAAAAAATTGGCTATGTTAAACATTTTTACATTGGCAGAATTTAAGGTATCACGTTTTGACTTAAGTCAGTGGGAGATCTATATCTGGCTTGAGTGGGAATGGGATCGAGTTTTTGTTGCAAACATCTTTATACTAATGTTTATATTATAGCAATTCCTAAGACAGGTGAGGGGGCACAGTTTTCATTTGCGGTAGTTTAATGGTTATCGTGTATTCAGAAAGTTAAAGTTAGTAGGTAAAATGGAGGATGGCCTGAAAAGGAAAGAGGGAAAGTTTTGTTAGAAAATTGGTAGTTGCAACAGAGTTCTTCAAATTATGTTTGGTAGAGCGAGGACATAATTTAAATGGAGTGCATTCATAGATACAGCATACACTTCAGCAGTGAAAGCTGTAGAACATGGTAAAAGAACATTTGTGTGAGTTAATTCATGTGCTATCTTTTGCATATGCCATTTTTGATTAGAAATATTCAGTTGTACATCCATATTTATGTATATACAGAAAAGGTCATTAGAACTTACTCAGTATAATTAACACAATGCAAATGGATTTTGCATTCTAATTAAAAACAAACAAAAAATGTGCTAATAAATCCTGTCAAAATTCTATCTTCCACTTAAATGGAAAGCAAATCTAATTTAAAGTTACTGTAAGTCTTCAACAGCTAATTTCATGCTAAATAATTCTTTAAACATTTCTGGTGGATGTAAATATAATTCTTCCTGAGAGAAGAAGTACTCAGATATAATCTGAAAATAATAAACACAGGACAGAAATAATGGTAGGGACAATAAAGACAAATGAGTACTTTTCTTCTTCCTTTTTCTCCCCCACTGTTTTAGAATGTGTCGGCTGTTGCCCTTTCCTAAATGGAGTCATCAAAGGTTAGGGTTGAGGGACAGTCACCAGCAACCCATCTTCACACCAGTTTTTACTGTAATAACTCCTCCAAAATAAGGAATAATGGACTGCATGCTCATTTCATATTTGGTATTTGGACCATTGTGGAAGAGATGTGGTTTTCACAAGATATTATATCTAAACAGTGAGAAGACCTTGCTGGTATTTCAGCGCTCCTTTCTGCCATGACTACTAAGTTATTCAGCATTTAACCAGGTAGCACACAAGGTGATAATTATGAGTGTCCACAATAATCAATAAGCTTTGGGTAAGGAATAGAATAGATGGAAAAAGATAAAGCCACAGGCAGAGAGGCAAAATGAGTTTGAATTTGAATGATGATCTCTGGTGAGTTTAGTTGAGGAGAAGAGTTCATTCCCCAAATGACAGTTCTCTGCTACGAATTCAGCTGATACAGGATAGTCACCTGTAGGGAGATGGAGAAAAGAAGATTCTTTTAAAAATTTTATTTACTTTTTTATTTTATTTTATTTTATTTTGCAATAAGTAAACTCTAGCTTAAGTAGAGTTTGTTATTGCTTCTGTTGAATGTTTCTTTATGCACCGTTCCATCTCCTAGCTGACAGTATAGAGAGTTTTGGGAACTGGTGTCGTATGGGTTTGATGGAGGAATTACCTTCCAGTGACCAGCCTTTATCAGACAGGCACCCAGGCAGCAGCAGGGTGACAGGAACAGCACTTAAATCTGAAGGCTGGTGTGGCAGAGCAGCAGATAACCAGCAGCCAAAGCAGCAGGCATCCTGTAAAACATAGCTATTGCTAAGGCTTTAGATGTTGATGGGTCCTTTCAAGAAAGAGGCTAAAGCAACTTTTTTTAAAGGAGAAACTCTACAAATTTTTATTAATTTTATTCTTGTGA
Source organism: Mohoua ochrocephala (assembly GCA_013398855.1). Taxonomy (NCBI): domain Eukaryota; kingdom Metazoa; phylum Chordata; class Aves; order Passeriformes; family Acanthizidae; genus Mohoua; species Mohoua ochrocephala. The sequence goes on from VZTA01014699.1 coordinate 187,313, forward strand.
TTGAGTTACAATGTCTGTTCATGTATTTTCTTTTCTGAAGTTTTTCTGTTATAAAGATCCACTGCTTTAAGTGTTTAAGTGCTCCACAGAATTCTTTCCAGTTAGCTACTGGCAATTCCAAATTAAGAATAACAAGGCTCCAGTGAAAAATAAAAAGCAATGAAAGAGATATTTGAAGTGAATGACTGTTCATCTTTTTTTCTCTTAATGTTCCACTCAATATTGATTTTATTTGTTGGTGTTATTCCTTTCAGAGAGTGAATCTGTCCTTTGATTTTCCATTTTATGGACATTTTCTACGTGAAATTACTGTGGCAACTGGGGGTAAGTGGCTTTCTAACCATTTACTTTGAGTAAGATGAGAAGAGTTTCTTGCAGCTATTTAAAATACTTTTTTCCCCCTGCTTGTATATGTCAAGAGATAAACTGCAGCTTTTACTTAGGAAATTTTCCTGTCCACAAAAAGGAAATCACAAAATATCAATATGATGAAAACCCCCCAGCAGTTCAAGTGGAACTGTTGTAAACCCATCTCATTATAAGACTTGGCAGCATTAATCCTTTTCTGTTTAGGTATTTCCCCCAGAAATCGGGTGTATGTGTGTGTAGCAGTTGCACTGGTGGTGAGAGTGCTGGAGCCAAAACAAGGAGGGAGACAGGATTTGCCTGTGTGAGGAGAAAGGATTTCCTGCCCAAAGATAAGAAGTGCTGCTAGAAGTACCTCGTGTGTCACCTGTAGGGCGAACCCATTGCAGTGCGTTGTCGTGGTGTGGTACAGCCTCTGAAAATGTACCATGGCCTTCCTCTCCTCCGTCCAGGAGAGGAGTGGGGTGAGAAGGGAGGTAGGGCCAGCTCAAGCTCCCAGTTTGGCAGCTCTGGGCACCACTGATGGCTCATGGCTGGAGTTCTGCCTCCCACTGCTGCTGGCTGCTGCTTGCACTGATCTCCTGCATTGGGAACAGCCATTATGTCCTTCTGTTCCCTTCCCACTCCACCTCCTTGAAAGACAATTTGATTCTAATGGGATGAGAAACAGGAGATGACGTGGAAAACAAAAAATGAGACAAACAAGTTGAAGGAGTAGTAGTAAAACAATGAAAATAGGGAGGAAAAAGGCAGCATCATGGAGAGCACACCCACAGGATCCTCTGGTCCTTGAACATGTCCAGCAAGTTCATGGACACTGGCTGGTGGTGCTCAGCCTAGAGATGTGACAGGACAAGCAGGCAGAAATAGGAGCCACCATCATCAGGAGCAATCCTACCCTGTCCCTGGTCAAAGTTACTCCTTCCCTTGCTGTGGGGGTCCAGATGGACAGGATCAGGGCCATGTCCCGCTGGAGTCCTGAGTGGGGAGGTTATGACTAAAAGATTAGGGCAGAATTGCAGCCAGTGTCTCAACAAGAGTGGGAACCAGAACAGAGGTTCCTGTCATGTTCCCCATCAGGATCTCCATTTTGCTACCACAGCAGAATACAAGTGATGGGCAAAGGTGAATAAAGGCTGATATTAAATGGTTGGTTTGCAGTAGAATGAGAAAAAAGGATGCAGAATTATGAGGTGGCTTTAGTATCAGTTTCCTCCTCTTGATCAGCAATAAGAAAAAAAAAAAATTATGCTGATTTGGATCAGATGAGCCAGGAACCACTGATTTTGAGACTCGTTTGATTTCCATTCTGCTTTGCTGTTAGTTTCATTTTGGTGCTTGATCATCGATGCCTAGTTCTGTATTCTTTATTAGAGGAGTTGCATTTGACGGGCTGCCAAAATCAAGCACGTGATCTGTGTAGCATGAAAGAATGGGATGGGATGGATCCTGCACAGCTAAAAGAGCAGTAGTGAGGACAGGGTTCATCCTCTAAATGTCCTCTTACTGCTGTACTTGGTTCCTTAAAATTTCACAAAGTTCACTCTCTCCAAGTAATTCTTTTTGCGTGGTCATTCTGCTAAGCCTTCCCCTCCAATGGAAGTCCTGAATTTCTACTGCTTTTACCACTTTCACTAATATGCTGCTGTGACCAGTTTCTCCATCAGACCCAAAAGACTTAGAAGGAAAGTTAATCTCTTGAGGTGAACTGTGTAGTAGCAATTTGTGAGGTACACTTCTTTTTTTTCCTTTTGATACAGAGTAACTGGGGAATTTAAGTGGTTTAAGTGGTGCCATTCTCTTGCTATTAATGGTACACTGGCTGATAATTATGCTTTTCTTTTTGCTCCATTTCTACTAACTAAAATGTTATTGCTGTAAATAGATCTAGGGATTATTGTCAAGCTAAATAGGACTTTAAAATCAGTCCTTTTAATGTACACCATTGATGTTAGCAGAGAGGTATTTCTGTCTTTCATTGACATTTCCATGATTTTTTTAACCTCGAAATTAAGCATGAAAATGATCTAGCTAGTAATAGATTTTAAAATGTTATCTTGATAAAAGCTCAGTAACTGTAAGTCATTCTGTCAGTCCAGGATAAGATGCAACCTTTAGTACAACTATAAGACTCCTAAGCTCATTTAGCAGGAAAAAAAAGGTTTATTTCTTTTTTATTTCTTATCTTACTAACTCTCTAAAAGTGTTTTGTTTCAGATATATGCGCAAATGTTGTTGCTAGGCTAAGGACTACACTTCACCACCAATGATTTATGATAACAAAAGATGAATACAGGTTCCATGTGCTTCATATACTGTATGGTCTGCTATTTCTTAGTAACCAAGATTTTACAATGGCATCGCTATTATTAGAGACCTGGAATACCTCCAGAGGTTATTCTGACATCAAAAGAATGACAAAGTTAATGTGTACAGACATTACACATGTGTCATCCCACATGACAGATGTCCACTTCCTGGAGAGCAAGATATTATTAATTATGTTAATGACAACACTACAAACTGTTTTTACATCCAGATCATAAATTAAATAACCTTCTTAAAAGGGAAGTTGAGTACAATAGCATATTAAATCCCTGTCACAATGAAAACATCTACCCCAATGGTTTCTGCCATTCTTCATGGAGTGTGCGCTGTGGCATAGTAGGGTTCCCAAATTGCTTAGGATGATTTTGAAATCCCTGGGGTTTAAAACTCTTTTTTTTTTCTCTTTAGCTAATATTTATTTCCTCTTCCAAATAGTTTTGATGAGCCGATTGTGTTTAACTAAGAAAAGGAAGAGTGGGGAGTGAAAATAAGTAGTTCAAGGGTTTTATTCACTGTTGTCCTTAGCTTGTATTTGAAAAGGCTATGTATTATTATAGGAATTATATATTAGAATTAAACTAATTGTTAACTTAATTATTAATTGGTTCTTTGCTATGGAGATGTTTCTCTGCCCACATTCCTATAGATAGCTCTCAAAACTTTAGTAATAGTAAGTAACACAAGAAGAAGCTGAATTTTGGTTTTTGCGAAGCTTTCTAAATTTTGTGCCCTACAGGCCAAAAATGTGGTTATTTTTCAAAAGAACCACTCATGAAGTAGCAAGTCATGTTGTGCATGTCAGGAGCTGAGTATATGAAGTCTGCTTGTTGCCAGCCACTGATACCCCTCACAGAGCTCAGTGGAGCTGGGAGAACCCTCTCTTGTGATACATCTCTCCATGCAGCATCATAATGCTTCTCATGGGTGTCCTTGAAGCTCTGTAGCCCCACATCTTACTCAACATGCAGCAAACTTCATTGCTGGCTGTACTGATTTTCCATGTTCATGGTAGTAAGCCCCTCTTGTTTATTCTCTGTGGGTTTTTTTGGTTTGTTTTCTTTGTCAGTCTCTAATTTTTAGTGCAATTTTATATCGGATACTGTAAATTATTTAGTTGGGTTTTTTTGCTTTTAAGACATTTTTAGTTGACATTAAATTTCTCTGTGGTATTGCAGGGAGCAAGAAAGGCCTTGCTGTGCAAGCACTGCCCAGCATTAATGAAATATAACAATAACAGTAGAAATTGAAGTGACCAAACGGTTACATTTTCAGGTTTATAAAGCTGACTCTTGAGACATTTTGCCAGCTAGCATGAAGAAGGCTCCAGAAATGTCCACCTACCCTATGTAACAGCAAACTGCTGAAGCAAGCAGCTGAATTTTTAAATATTGTATTAAATTCCAGTGAGATAATATTTGGTAAATCATCTTTCAGTAAAGGAATATTCCAGATGGAGGAATTGCTTGAAAGAATTCTTACGGTGAGGATGCTACCTGAGCATTTCTACCACTGTCAATAATCAAAGGAGTACCAAACAAAGAAATAAAAAGCCATCCTAGCAGTAAATCCCAGTGTAATCGAATTAAAGTTGATAATTTTCTAAAACAGAAATCGAGAACTCTTTGTATGATTATTACTTCCTAAGGCCAGATTTCATGCTTAAAAATACTTGTATTTATGGAAGAAAGAGATCTTTGCGCATCCAAGATTCACACAGCTTTTCATCAAAACTACAACTCTCCTATGCCCTATTGACACAAGATAAGAACACAAGCATTGAAAATACTGAAATTATTTTTCTGCTGAAGCCTCATGTTATTAGATCTTGTGTTGAGGAGCAGCTGTGAGGTACCTGAGCATAGTTTCTAAACCCCGACTAGTCAGGACAACTGATTCAAAGTAATCTTTCATTTTGATGAGGAATCACATTTATTTCAGTATCAAATTCTTTTTAAGTGTACATACGGCTTGTGGGAGAGTAGCAGAAGCAAAATACCTCAGGTTAGCAAGCTAGTTGTTAGCTGCATAAAGGCTGAAGTTTTATCCAGAGATAACACTTTAAAATTCCTTTTAGACATTGAATGTGTATGTATGGTTATGGCATTCATGTTTAATTTTACTGTTTTCACTGTAGCAGGAGGGATATGAAAAATAAGTACCAAAGTATGGAGAATTCTAATATAATTTCCATCACAATTTGCAGTACTTTCAAGGAAAAAGGATCAATGATAGAGAGAGCATGCTGTGGGGAAGGAATAAAGCCTGATGTTGCACTGTCTGAGCCCTATCTTTCTGTGTTGGCACACAGAGCAATACCTCTGAGCAGGAGGGAAATTTGTCCACCTAGGTGGCGGTGCTATGGGAAGAGAAGGGTCCACGGGGTCAGGACCTGAGCTTGTTAAGGGTGAGGATGGTTGTGCATTTGCAGCCTGCAGAAAGTCTATGCTAATGAAAAATTATCCGGAAATTTCTAGTCCTCAGGGAATGATTATGCTGTATTTTCCCTGCATCTCATGCATTTATTTTCTTAAACTTTCAAACCAGTGGATAGGTAGAGTGAAATTTACCTGGTTCTTTGAATTATCAGTGTCCTGAGTGGAGCATTTTGTTGGAGTCTGTCAGAAATCTCAGTGAGGCTTTTCTGACTGTTCCTGCTGCTCTGAACCCTTCAGCACAGGAGCCAGCAGGAGATGTGTTCATCACTTAATGAAGAGCTCTTTGATAACACAAATTGCCCTATGGGCAACATCTGTTAAATGGCAAAGGTGATACAAAGCAGAGTGAAGCACAGTGTTTCTAGCCAAAATCAGTGGCTCAGATTACCTTGTGTCTGTTACAGGGGATTACACTTGTCATCACCAGTGGGCAGCTCGCTCTGTGGGGACTGTAGAGGTCTGGCTGTTGACTAGCTCACACAATTGCCTTCATTTACCTCGTCTTTTTCTGATGTCTTGTATTGCCGTGCAGTTGTTACAAAAATTTTCTCCCTATAAAGCTTCCTTCATCTGTCATTCCTGTGTCAAGGGTCCTGGGAATACCACTGCTGTCTTTGTAAGGGAGCAGTCCCTCCCTGGAAACTCTGCTTTACCCACCTTTCCTCAGAGAACTCTTACAAATCTTTCCACTCTCACACTTATGCTTTGTCTTTACAAATTGGATCAGAAGCAATTAGGGCAAAGAGAATGATAAGCTTTAGGGAAAAAAATGCATTCCATATGCCTTGATATTACTCTGATTATCATATATTAAGGCATTTGCCAACTTTGACTGTGAGGATCATGGGCAGTAGTTGCACTGAAGTGGTAACAGGACTTAAAATGACCATATTTGTATTTTTGTAAGACTGTTGTCTCATAGAAAAATGGATAGCTAGCCAAAGCATTGTCCACATGTAATGCCAAATAAGCATTAAATGAAATTAAATCATTTTGCAGAAAATAATAATAAATGAAATGGCTTAATGTTAAGACAAAGAGCCTTCAGGATAGCTGAAAACTGCTCCACTGAACACTGGGAAGTTGTTAGGTATAGACTATTTCTAAAGAGGATCCATAACTTTTTATTGTATAATTTTTTAGTAGGCATTTATCTTATGCTCAGCATTTATAGTAGCATTCAAAGTTTCAATAATATTGTGCTATTACCTCATAGTAAAGATTTTTAACGCTTGACAAGTCTTTATTTTCTCCAGCTACTACAAAATATAATGTGTATTTGGTTTGGTGCATGCTTATGAGTTAAAAAAAAAAACCCAAACTTTAATAAATTTCTGCCTATAGCTTCTAATTAAAAGAGGAAAATTCCTGATGAGGAGTGGGAAATACACCTTTTGAAGCTGTAAGGCAGTACTTCATAAAAATTACATATTAATGTGGAATTCCTAGACCAAATGAAATGTGGTCAGTTCATAAATGTTCTAAGATTTGTAAAATAGTGCTTATACATATCTGTTTCATAAAATCAAAATTAGTACCATGATAACAGTTGGTTACAACATTTTTCAAAAAATTAGGTCTTTCCAAGCATAGAGTATTTAGAGACCTTTCAGGCTGGGAATNAGTGCTTATACATATCTGTTTCATAAAATCAAAATTAGTACCATGATAACAGTTGGTTACAACATTTTTCAAAAAATTAGGTCTTTCCAAGCATAGAGTATTTAGAGACCTTTCAGGCTGGGAATTATGTCAAAAATTCAGCTCAGGGTCAATATTAATTATTAAACCTAAGGACTGCTATAAGTTACATTATTTCTAATAAGAGGTGGGTCTTAGTTTGAATTCTGTCCAAATATTATTAAGTGTTGTCCTTTCTGAAAAAGCCTATTTCTAACTTCGGCAAAACTTCTGTTTCCTGTTTTTGTTTTCTTAGTGTTTAAGGTCTTTTTAATGTGTTGAGTTCCTACTAATATCAATATTATTGCCAAGGTATAATAAAATCTTTCCAGTCATTTGGTCCCATCTTCACCTTAATGAAGGCTCTTTTCCTTGAACTTTTAAGGGAACTCATTTTACATCTCAAATCAGGCAGCTGTAAATGCAGTTTTATAATTTTGGATGTGAAATCCTGTATGTTGTGTGATGCTCTTGCTACCTAGTACCCCATAGCACCAGGTACCATTGATGGTTACTTGTAAGAGCCAGAGAAACTGAGGGCTTCATTTTCCTTAGCATGTTGTCCTCCGTATCTGTAAATGTCATAAATTTATGATCTTGTTCCTAGAATACTTACCAAATTCATATTGTTCCTCACATTTCTGCTGAAATCTAGGCACCTGCACTGACTGATCATTTGGCTTCCTTAAGAAATGACTGTTAAGACAAGCGTTCACAGAAATGATATCCTGATCCTATTGCTACCAAAATGAGCTGTAAAGCTCCTTAGATGGCCACAGGATGCTTCCCGAATTGTCTGTGCCTCATATCAGGGCAGCTCTCCATTTCAGGGTGACTTCCATTTCAGGGTGACTTTCAGGGTGCTCTGCAATGGCACCAAGCAGCAACACTCACCACTGCTCCTCTCCGAAGTAGTGGAGAATGTTCACAAGCTGTAGCAGAGCAGCACTCGAAGGAAAGAGTGTCAAAGTCTGTTTAGCTGGGCTTTTTCCGTTCTGTGTGGGTAGCATTGGGTACAACAAGAGAGTAATATGGGCAAGGCTTTTGCCTGTGTAGATAAAGTGCCTTTAATTCTGTCAGGAACAGATACTAGAAATATTATATTTGGAAGTACTCATCAGATACAATATCAGTTCAACTAAATGATGTTTTTAAAGCTATAGGTAAGAGTCCTATCCAGTTAATAATTTTTTGTTCTATCAATGAAAGGGTCTTTCTCCATTTTTATGCTGTGCATTTTATTATTTTAAACAGTGTTCCAGCAGCTCACAGGATGATGTGTATCAAGGTGTTTAAGCTAGTTAAGTTAGTACAACTGTTAGGCAAGTACAACTGTTACCTTTGTAACTTAGTCTGTGTTGCATTAGCTTTAGTGTCTTTAACATGATGTATCGATATGTGGTATAGCGCCGTCATCCAAAGAATTAATTAATAACAAAAACAAGTTGTAAGAAAAATAGAAGTCTAAAGTCTTGAAACAATGTCCTAGTTTGCAACTTGTAATATTTTGGAAAAGAAGATTTCTTGCCTCTTTAGTTTGCTTCAGACTTACCCATTTCTTGGGCCACTGGCAGTATGTCCAAAGCAATTACAGCAAGTGACAGTACATTTGATTTCCAGCTGCATTAGTGAGTATGGAATTTCTGGTTGTTGTGCTGTAAGCAGCTTGTTGTTATCTAAAAGAAACGTTTGGAAGCTTACACAGGATTAATTAAAATCAATGAAGGATTTAAAAGTGAGCACTGAAATTATTGCTGGAGAAATATAATTAACAAAGTAAATTGCATCCTAAAATGGCCCCAGATCAGCCCACAGAGACCCAGTGCAAGCCCTCACTGATGAGGAAGCTGGAAATATTTTGTGGGAGCTAAAAGCAACAGAAAACCATCCTGCTGGAACCATCCTGCTGATGGCACAGGCTCACAGTAAGAGGCTATTTAGTTGCTTAGTTTTACATGTCACCGGCAGCATTATTAAAAATTAAATATAATTCCTCTTTCTTCTTGCTATTGAGTTTCTGCTTTGTTGTATCCAAAGCCACAAATCACCTATAATTTCCATTTCCTATCTGTACCTGACTGTTCAATAGTATGAAAAGCACACGAATGAATCTATGTAAGGCTTTTTATATTCATTACTTCAGATAAAGTATTCTAATTTGACTACTCGGGATCTGTCAAGAAAAATCCTGCGCATGGAATTTGTTTTGCAGCTCTGACAGTACAGGGAGTACCGATTTTCTTAATATCTTTACTGTACTGCAGTGTTCATATGATGACTGTCCATGTTCATCCATCCCTGACTCTGGGAGAGTCTTAAGGAAAGCAAATGCTGCTACGTGTTTTGCATGGTCAACAGTTGGAAAACAGAATGCATGCAAATGTTGTCTGAGCCACATTATGAAAAATCAGTTGCCCGTTGCCAGCCTCTTCATTATATCATCATTCCTTCCTTGGCAACCACCTTGTCTCAAGCCAGTCCTTGCTAAATTCATTACCCTTGCAAATTGTTCAGATTCATATCAGTCTGTTTTCTGAAACCAAAGCCATCGGAATAAATAGATTCCCATGGATCTTCGTCAGTTTTGAATTGAGACTTTAATTTTTTCACTTGCTTCTCACTCCTCCTTACAGTCTTGGCCTTGGCTCCATTCACACCCTTTCCCTTTCCTTCTGTCAATGTTGTCACTGGGCTGTGACATCCCCAATTTTCAAGCTTTTTCATGCATATGCCCGTTGCTGAGGAGATGGTTCCAGGTGTGAGTAGTGGAAAGAAGCATTTAGGGCTAAATTTCTTCTAAAATCTTGGGAAAGAATTCACACTTACGGCTTGAAGTGATAATTTTGTCACAAAGCATAAATTTAATGACAAGACATGCCAGGAAGAACTGTATAAATAAAAAAGAGTTCTTGTTGTTTTCATGGAAAGCTTACCTCAAAACAATGTTTGTTTTCACATGTTTTAGTTCCATTTACTTTCAGGAGCTTCTTCGTGCTCTGATCGCCTGCCGTGACTATTCTAGACAGGACTTTTATTTTAGAACTACTACCACTAGGCCATAATATTGTAACAATTTCACGTGTTATGTGTGTCATTTTGTTAGTGATGCTACATCAGCCTGGAAAAGCAGCTTGTTGACGTGTCTTTCTAGTGCGTTTCCAGGAAATTATAAGGTAGCCAGAATCACTGGCATGAAATTCTTACCCTGCCTCACTGACCGGTGCTGGTCTCAACTCTCAAGTAGGGGATGAGTAGCTAAGGGGTCATGGCCATTGGTGCAAATGCTGCTTCTCCTTCAACTGTTAGTGGGTTCAACACTGCCTTGTCTTGCCAGAGACAACATCAGTATAACTCTTCAGTCGGGGTCTGCCCTGCAATTCATGTTAAAAGTGTTTTATCTTCACCCATTACTGTACTGCAAAGTGTGTGCAGGCTGAAGTGTAGCCTATAACTCTGCTTTTCACCAACCTGAAAAAAGGAAAGCCAGACTCTGTAACCTGCATCATGACCCATGATGCCTGGGGCTGCTTACCCAGAAAAATCTTTTTGTAGCTATTTGCTCAAGTAGAAATGGTGACTTTTTGACTTCAAGCTGCCACATGTGGCAGTCTGGTACGTGCCTGCACGCCTGAGAGCAGAGAGAGTCTAAAGGCTGTTGAAGAGAGCATGAATGGTGACTGTTTTAAGAACCAAAGGGCTTAACTGGCTTGCTAAAAATTGCCATTTATCAAAGAAATAAATGCTTATTAATTTAAGAACTTATTAATTGAAAGGAGCTAGCTGCAATGTTGTTAAATCCTGAGCTGAATGACAGTAGATGTGTGATTTCATATATCTCACTAGTTAGATGCAAGTGACTCCAAATAAAACAAGGCGTTATTTAGCAATGACTTAATAGTGCAATAAAAGTCAGCCCATTCTTTTTTTACTGCAATTTATGTTCTACTTTGGTTTCCTGCCTCATGTGGAGGAGACATGAAACATAAAGGAATAAAAATATCTATGGAGCATTGATTAAGCATTTTAAGCTCCATCTCTCTCAATCCTATACACTAAAATAAATATTTTCCTTCTTTCAAGTAGATTTCTATGTAGTGTTATGAGGAGGTCATATAGATACGAGTCATTTTACTTTCTGATTCCTACCCCCTGATTTCTGCCTCTCTCAGAATTGCATCAGAACCAGTATTTTAAGGGAAAAATACTGTTTCTTAGTCAACAACCTGAATTTATTCTCTAAGAGGGGCACTGTAAGCCATTAGAGCTGGAGCCTTTTGAGCCTCCTTCATAATCAGAGCAATTACTGTGTGAATTTGATGCCTGCTTTCCTATCTGAATAACACACTCCTACCTGTCCCTACTGCTGCCTTTCGTCCACCTTAACAGCTCTGAGCTGTACCTGTTTTCAAGTGTCAGAGCAAGGTTAGGACAGCAATGGCACTGCTTGTCTCGATTATAAAAATCTATGTCCACATTTTCAGGAAAAGAAAAAATATTCAGGCCTGCTTGGAAGTAAATTTTGTTCTTAGTCATCCTACTAAATTATTGGTTTCTTTTAAATAGTGATGTGAAAGATAAACCATTTTTTTACTTTGGAGGACAACACATTCTTGCACTGCCCGTAAACATCCAGCCAGCAGAGGTACATGAACATTTCTCTTTAAGAACAGTTTCTGAATTTTCACAAATGCTTTTTTTTGTGTGTGTGTGCTTCTTCAGCTGTAGCTTTTATAATGATTTTATTTGCTAATTCCAACTGCTAGTATGAACATGGACTTCTGATAACACAGAGATGAGAAAGTTGTGCATTCAGCTGTGAAAATGTCCAAGGAATAATATTTGACATTACTCAGTATGTATTCACTCAAAAAGTAGTGAAAAAATTTGGTGGAGCAGCTTGTATCCTCTGGTACTTCTCAGAACTCATAGCACTTTAAAATCTTGCCTTAGATTGCCAGTTGCAAAATACATTTATTCCAAATTTTATAAATACATTTTTCATCTATTTGCATTGTGGGGGGAGGGAACAGAACAGATTTTTATGAGGCATTCAGCTGGTTTTACCCTACATGAAGAGGAACTCAAGTAATTCTTAGCAAATATGCTCTGGGCATTTGGGCATTTGGAAGGTGTAAGTGGGGTAATTTAAATGCTGTTTTCACTGCTAGCTGTGTTTGGTTTATTCTATCATCACTGGCTTTTATTGAGAAAACAAAATTTTGCTGGAAATACAAATGGAACACAAATAATATCTATCCATAATACACATCTTAAAAGAGTGAGACTGACAGTGCAATTATCAATTATTCCACTAGGTTTAATTACATTTTATGCAGACCAGAAAAGAATGGTGAAATGTGGATTTTCTGTGGTAAATTACGTATTTGGTTTACTGTGAAATAACAATAATTTTAAAAAGTAGACAAATATTTGGTTCGTGTCCTTTATCCGTAAAAAAAAATATATATTTTAAAATCCATGTAAGGGGAAGTCTCTAGTTTGGGGACTTTCCTGTATACGTTCAGAAACTTAACCTATTTCTTTTGCATACGCTTGTTAAGACCAGGGAGAAGGGAAGAATATGAATTATCGAGAATCTCATATGACAGTTTCTTTTCACAGGTATTGAAAATACTTATCATCCATGGAAAAAATGAAGTACTGGCTAGGCAGTCAAGAAGATTCTTAAATATTTCTGAGGTTGAAATGTAGTTATTTTGAAGTATAGCACTGTTGACATTTTGTTTTCTTTTAAATGTAGTCATTTTGGCAGTCAGTATTATAGATATTAAAGGTTATCTCCGCCCACCAAAGCACTTTAAACTTACCAAATATTTGAAAACTAATCAGGCATGTTTTTTATTCAGTGGTTCCCATTTGGATGTCTGGTTTTTTCTAATAAATTTACAGTTTGGGTTTTTACCTTGCGGTCAAATTATCAGGATGCCACAGTCAAGTAGGTTTTTCCTAGTTTTGTTTCTGGATGTTTTCTCGTGAAATGAAATGTAAGCACAATTATCAACTTGCAGTTCCTCTTGGGTTACTCAGATTCTGCTGTTTGCATCTTCTAGAAAACTGTTCCATGAGAAAGGCCTTTTCAGCCTTGCTCCTTTAGATGAGGATCACTGAGAATGAGGATGAATTGTAGCCACTGTCCCTTCCATAGTTGCTTGGGAGGTGTGGTCTTAGTGATGTGGTCTCATGAAATTAGTCATCTAATAGAGACACTTCTTGGTCTTGCAAAGCCAATAAGCTTAGACGACTGTCAGATGTATTAAAACCATTCTTCTTCTTTTGCACAGTCCAAAAATGGGTTTGGGTGGGGTTTTTTTTCTTTTTTTTTTTTCAGAGAAACTAGTCCAGTCGTTTAGATGCAGAAGGAAGGACTGAGGACTCCAGCTTTAAAATGCAGACCTACTGTCTTCTGCTACCAAAGGCCTAGCATTACCAAGGCATGGTCCAACTCTGAGAAATTTCTAAAATGAGTTTTCCCCTCTTGATGATTCCCCCTGTGTGACAGATGGTTGGATGGTCAGAAGGCTCTATAGGCTCTATAGGTGCCTTTTTGCTGGGTGCATACCGACTGCTCTGTGTTCGCCAACACTGCTGTATCATTGCCTTCAGCAGTCAGTTGGCTCCCCTGGACAAGTCAGCAGCTTTGCCCATTGCAGAGCAAGCACCAGCACAGATCATTGGTGCACTTCAGTGCAGTACTGTCTAATTAATGTGCCCATTAATTGCACTGCAACAGAGTGGCCGCTCTGGAGGAGACCAGTGGTTGTGTCTCAACAATTAACCTGTGCGTTCTGATGTTATGGCAAATAACTCTGTCATCTCTATATATTAATGTAAAATTGGGACAGTGTGGAAAGACATTCTGTTGAGCAGGCACTGAAAATGTATTTATTGGACAGCAATGTGAAGCAGGTGGGCTCAAAAGATAACAATGTACCAGGAGAAGCTGCTGTGTAAGGAGCAGCAGAAAGGAGAGCACATGTTGAATAGGTTTACAGAGATCTTGTCATCTCATCACTATTTTCTGTGGCAGACTAGCACTGCTATTAACATTTTGA
>VZTA01014700.1:5782-27760 GCA_013398855.1 Mohoua ochrocephala
TTCACTCAAAGAAGCAAACAAAATCCAGGCCAGAAAGTTTCAAATTTCACCTTCATTTAAGGTCAAATCAAACAATCAACCCAAAGGGCCAATGTACCTTTTCTGAGAAGTTTAAAAGAGAATCATTACACTGGCTCACCAAAGTCCACAACCAGAGAGCCTGACTCAGGAGCAGATATAGTTTATGGTAACAGTGAAAGAGCCAAACCTTTGATACATGCCTGGGGAGAAGGTGTTTAGGAGGGAAACAGGGGAAACAGGGGGAGAGCAGATAGGAGACATCTGATCTGAAAGTTGCCAGGGTGCCTAATAAATTGCTGAATGAGTGAATCAAAAAAGAGTGTGGGAAGAGCACAAGCACAAGCTAGACTTCATACAATAAAAGCACTTACTGGAAAATTAAAAACTGTATGTCCCAGTTTGAGACAAATTTGGAGGAAAACATCCAGAATGAACGTATCCTCTAATAGAAGGCAGATTTCAGCCACCCCTCCCCCACTTGGTTTGGACAATAATTTTTCTCAGAGGAAAGTGAAAAAAAAAACTATTTCTTTAACAAGCACTTTATTTAACACTGTAGTATATTAATATCATGTGTAAGAAGATAAAAATCTTCTACAAGTCATTTCAAAACTCTTTCTCAGGTCAGCATCTATTTTGGCCTCATAAGAACTACAGCCCACAGCCTGGGGATTTCTGGGAAGAGCAGTGAGCAGTCTGAGCTCCTGCACGGAGTGCCATTGCACTTGCTTTACACTACAGGAAGTAACTCAGCAGATCCATCTGCAATCAGTGGAATTTTGAGGTAAAAATTACTCCAGTATATACCCAGTGTATTTTATGGCAAGGTAACACAAGGTAACTGCTTAGCCAAGTTAGCAAAAGTTTATGTGTTCATCATTCTGGTGTCTTGACCAGGACATCCATGGGTATTGGCACAATGCTAAATGAAAAGAAAAATATATGTATATTTTTTCTTGCCAAAACACGGACATGCACAAAATGCTTTTCAAAATTTTAAAAAGTCAAAATACACAGTAGTGCATTCTTGTTTCCAATTTCCAATATTGCTGGATGTTGAGAAGAAGTCCTGATAACAGACATATGCTACACAAAAACAACACACAAGAGAAGAAAAAGATGGATTTGTAGCTTTCCTAAACAAAACTCTCTGATCATTTCTATTACTCCGGGCTTGTTCTTTCAGGAAGTGATATCACTTACTGCTATAGCCCTTATTCCATCAGAATTACCCCTGGGGCACCTTAGGGATAGCCTGATAAATGGTCATCCCTACAAACCCAACAGTTCTCCTCTGCAAAACTAACAGAGGAGATCAGAGCGACTGCAGCTGTCCAGCAGCACCAGCCAAAACACATAAAATAGGTCACATAAGGGGATACTGTTATTCTGTAGCTTGAAGACCTTGGTGCCATTATCTTGAGATAAGTCACTCTTTCTAGTCTTATAAAGTGAATTATTTTCACCCAAATTTCATGTAAGTCCATAAGGAATCAGCAGAATACTGGTTTTCACATAGTCTATAATCTGTATTTGATGATCCATGTAATTTTCAGTTACTGTGGTTCTTAGTGGTTTCTGAGTTCTCAACATCTTTTTAATAAATTAGTTGGTCTGCTTGCCAGTTTTTTAACGCTTTTCCTAATAATACATTACAATCTCTGATAAACAGGCCCTCACTGAAATTTTCCCAGTAATTACTGACTTTACGACATGCCACCTTAATGTTTTTGCCCTCCATAATGTATTTCACCCTCGGAGCACTACAGCAGCACTCTTTCACCTGGACTGTCTCCACTGAATATTTATTTTCTTTCATGAAAAGCAATACAATAAACACAATCCAAAAAAACCCAAACAAAATAAAAAAAAAAAAAAAAAGGAGAAAGAAGAGGGGAAAAAAAGGAAAAAGGAAAGAAAAAACCCACCACCACTCCCTGAATAATCTTCAATATCTTAATGCAGAATCTTAATGCAGTGGCAAAACGAATACTGCATGTGTTCAGAAAAGCCCCAGTTCAGGCAGTGAGCACATGCTGGTAGCTGTGCACAGTAGCTTGCAGAGTCAGGGCCTGAATCAGCAGCATAGCTGGTAAGAAAAAAAGACAGAGACCAAAAATCTATGACATGTGTTATGATGAGCTGTTTCATGAGACACAGATGACAAAATGACATTCTGTACTCTGGTTGTTAAGAACACGATATTCTACCAGTATTTTTACCCTACTCTTCTTCAAATACTAAACATTAGGTACAATAAACTTCACAGTTTGTGCTGACTTCGTTAATGATGTTTTTCATTTCACATCACAGTGATCCTTCACCAAGTCTCTAGGACAAATATTTGTGAATAGTGAGTACTTTCTTTTTAATATGGAAGTAAAAAATTACACTGCAATACACCTGTGTGTAGGACAGCCATGTAAGTCGCAGTTTGCTCCTAAAACAAGACTTAAATTATAGTTTCACTGGTCTTATTAATATCCTCTGTGTCCATAACACATTTCAGAAAGCATTAAATGGTGTTATCGCTTAAAAATTATACTAGTAATAAATATAAGATAATAGGGAACAATGACAGATATTAAAAAAACTATGCAAAATACCAATCCAGAGAGTACTGCATTCAAAGACTTCTTTTATTTTCTCAAGCATTCAATGAAGTGAGCAATAGTTTCCGTTTTATTTCATATCAATTTACATTATTCAGCTCCTCACTCCCTTGAGAAACTACTTGTAGGCTTCATTACTTGATTTCTTCTGCTCCTCTGCCTTTGGTTCCATGGAAACCAAGGTAAAATTAGTAGCAGAGAGGAAATCCCAAGTAGCCCTGAGGTAGAATCTTAGGAAATTCACCTTTTTATTTTACAGAATCAAAGAATCACAGACTGGCTATGGTAGCAAGGGATCTCCAGAAGTCATCTTGTTCAACCCATTTGTTCAACCAAGGCCACCTAGAGCAGGTTTTTCAAGGCTATATCCAGGTGGCTTTTGAATATTTCCAAGGATGAGAATACCTCCTCCCTGTCTCTGGGCAACCTGTGCCAGCGCTCAGTCACCCTCACAGTGAAAATGTGTTTCCTGAATGTTCAGATAAAACCTCCTGTGTTTCAGGTTGTTCCCAGTGCCTCTGGTCCTGTCACTGGGTGCCTCTAAAAAGTGCCTGGCTCCATCCTCTTTGCCCCCTCCCTTCAGGTATTTATATGCATAATTATATGTATATCATGTGTCATATATCCATATATATATATACTTATACGCAGTCCCAGCTCTCTCAGCCTTTCCTCATAGGAGAAATGCTCCAGTCTCTTAATCTCATGGCCCTTCATTGGACTCTGCTGTATGTCCTTGCCTCTCCTGTATTGGGGAGCCCAGACCTGGACACAGCACTTCGGGTGTGGCCTCACCAGTGGCAAGTAGAGGGGAGGGATCCTCCTTTCACCTGCTGCCAGTGCTTTGTGTGATGCAGCCCAGTGTCCCATTGGCCACCTTTGTGGCAAGGGCCCATTATTGGTTTCTGTTTGATGCGGTGTCTACCAGAAGCCCTGGTTCTTTTCTGCTGAACTACTTCCAGCTGGTCAGCCCCCAGGGTAACCAGCCTTCTTCCTCCGTGGGTGAAGGACTTGGCATTTCTCTTTGCTGAATTGCCTGAGCTTCCTGTCAGTCCATTTCTCCAGACTTCCAAGGGCCCTCTGGATGGCAGCACAGCCCTCTTATATACCGGCCATCCCTCCCAGTCACATTCCACCAGCAAACCTGCCGAGGGCACCCTCTGCTCCATCCTCCAGATCATCAGTGAAGATGCTGAACAGGACTGGACCCAGGGTACACCACTACCTGCTGGCCTCCAGCTGGACTTTCTGCTGCTGATCACCACCTTCTGGTCTCAGCCACTCAGCTTTCAATTCGCTGTCCGCTCATCATCAGTAACAGTTTCTCTATGAGGATATGGTGGACAGCGTCAAAAGCTTTACTAAAGTTGAGGTAAACAGATAGTATCTGCTGCTCTTACCCTCCTTGCTTAAAAGGAGGATGTTAAACTGTGGTTTTAACCACATGGGAATCTGTGGTTTAATGACATAACTAGTTCTCTCTCAGGATTTACGTGCAGTGAGCATTTCTAACACACTTGAATGTGACAGCCAGTGCTTGGAGAGCCACCAAAACTAGACAAGTATCCGTAGCTACATTGTTGAAAGCACTTGGCCAGGACTCATATGAAAAACCACAAAATGAAAGAAGCAAAGCTTGAAGAAATAGAACTGTCACCATTTAAACAGGTAAGGATGGAAAACACCATTTAATCAACAAATATGTGTAAGTAGTTAGTCTCGTTTGAACTTCTCTCTGGCGCATGAAACCACTGTGAAAAGCCCTGTGGTTGTCGTATTTTCACTGCCATATAATGAGATAAGGGGAAAACTTTTAAGCATGCAGTTGCAGGGAACAGTCTGAAATTTCTGTCCTTTTCATTATCAGGCCATGAGCTAATTAGTTGGAATAAGTAGGAAAACTTGCCTCATGGCATGTTAATTCACAATTCATATTCATGGGGGTTCCTACTCATCCTCTCAAGCATCCTGGACTGCCTACTGAGAGGCAGCAGGGTTTGCCCTCTAGCACTGCCCTGCAGAAAAGTCGGTATAGCACCACTTACTGTGTTTTGAAGTCTAATTAGCTGTTTGCAAAAAGAAGTGAGGTCGGCAGATGAAAAGTGCTTCAGAAATGCAAAATATTATTATTACTATTAATAATAATAATAAAGAACATGCACCAAATAATTATCATAGCAAAACAACACTGATAAATTCATAAGGTTCCCAAACAGTACGAAATGGATGTTAAAGGGAAGTTAAAAAAAATACCTTCTTTTCCTTCAGCAAAACACCTTGAATATCACTGCTCTTGTTTTTTAACAGATACTGTTAATAATACAACTGGCATTAAATGTTGTGCATAAGCTAGGTGACTTTTCTAAATAGAGAAAATAATACAGCTAATGTTTTAAAAACATGTCCATATTAGGTTAACAAATACTGAATGTTAATCAGGAGATTTTCCAAATTTTCAAGCGCTGAATTGGCTGGTCTCTTGAAAAACATGACCTATTTTTAAACACTGATCTTCAAAATGCTCTACTTACAGTCTTATGTTCAAAGTATTGGGCTGCAAGGTTTGGAACAATCTAAATAATTGATGATCTCCTAATCAAAAGGGACATACATCAAAGAGAAAAAGCTACAGTTCTGTTCATTGAAAGAGTTAGGAAAACATGGAGGAAAAGAAAAAGGAGTGTCATGACTGAAAATGTGGGCAAACAGGAATCAAATTACTACCGAACGTTTTTTTACAGACCACTCCTACCATAAATCCCACAAATTGTTTATGTTGAATAATTCCCTTGACAACATCAAGTAAAATCTGAATCCCAAAGCAAACTAAATTTTCACGAGTCAT
Source organism: Mohoua ochrocephala (assembly GCA_013398855.1). Classification (NCBI taxonomy): domain Eukaryota; kingdom Metazoa; phylum Chordata; class Aves; order Passeriformes; family Acanthizidae; genus Mohoua; species Mohoua ochrocephala. The sequence goes on from VZTA01014700.1 coordinate 11,261, forward strand.
GCTTTTTATGTCTTCGTACACAAGCTGCTAATAGATCCTAATCTAAGTGTTCAAATGCCTAATAGACAAGATTCCAGTCCTTCAATTTGCACCACCTAGAGTGAATACGTTTTTGTGACAGGTAGCCTGATAGCTTGGAAAGTGGTATCTTGCCTACATAATAAATATCACTGGCTTGATTTATAGAATTGATTTATAGAAGTTAAAAATATGTCAGTTAAACTGGTGAAAAAATTGTTGAATTAGAAAAAGGTTTTACATTAATAACTGTACACCAGCAAGAGTTCTGATGTGAATTAAATGGCTGTAAGTTAGGTCAAAATCAATTTAGAAATGTCACAAAATATATCCATCTTAGGATTCACCTTTACTTTAACCCTCTCTGCTTCGTATGTGAATCACAGCTAGGGATAGACATATTTTAAATCTTTCAGTAGCAATGGCAGTAAATTTCCCCGGATTCTAATGGTTATACAAAAAGGAAAATTGTATTTGTTTCACCTAGGGGAAATATAGGCTCTGAGAAATCTGGTCCGGTGAAAGATGTCTGTCCCCATGGCAGGGTTTTGGAACTAGATGATCTTTAAAGCCCCCTCCAACCCAAACCATTCTATGATTCAATGATTCTATGATTTCTAACACAGAAGAATATTGACATCACTTCACCATGGAATATTCTGAACAGATCTTTTAAGGCTACAGTCTGCTTTTTAATTTATGTTTACAAACTGCACTGAAATAGTCCTAACGTCTAAAACACGCCAAGCCCCGCAATTTTAATGGCTATAATTCATTAACCTTTTAAAAATAATCTATTCAGTTACCACTTTGCAGTCTGTGTTTAAGACACTAAAAGAATTATCTTGGTATGTTCTTTATAGATGTTTCCTAGTAAAGCAAGTAGGAGTGCAAGCAAACAAGTTTGGTTTGTATGATTAGCTACCAGGCACCTGGTGAGATAGATCAAAACCAAGGAAAAGGAAGTCTTGATGGAACAATTCCTACACCTAAGACAGCCACACCCATAAGTATTAATACAACAACTTGGAAAGCAGACTTCTTTTGAGGAAAAAGACTTATGAAATTAAATTTTGTCCTTGACAGGATACACATACATAGTGCTTGTTACTATCTGTACACAAAGGAAAAAGTTCCTGCAACTGCCCTGTACCCACCAAAAATACAAAAAAACCACCAACAAGGTAAGTTTTCTCCTAACTAGAATGTTTTACAGGATGAGAAGGAAAAAAAAAAGATTCGTCACTTAAACTTGGCACATTCCCTGATACACACACACACATTTTTCCCCCTTTATCCCCCTAAATCACTCTCAGGCTTTGAATAACACCAAAATAGTAAACGCCCGCTTCCTCTAGCTGTCTCCTCTCTCAAAGATGGAGAACAAAGGAAGACAACAAAAATAACCATGAGTTACTGAGTTGTTTTAAAATATAGGCTGAATGTCGGACGATAAAATCAGATTTTTTATTCCCAGACTTTCAGAAAGGAAAGTTCTTGGGAATAGTTACAGAATTGACATCCTAATAGCTTGGTATCTCCCATATCTTGCGCCCAAAGAATAAACTAAAATCTCTCCATGTTAAAGGAAAAGAGTGTAAAGATACACAAAGATGCCTTTTGTCACATACTTGGACCTTTATCATAATTTACTGAAGGGAAACTCAGAGCAACACACCTTTGACTGTTCTCTAAGTGGCACACCCCTTTGACTCTTCTCCAAAGGAATGAGAATTGGGCGCCTTAAATGACGTCCTAGGGTGCTGTTGCCATCTGAAGCTGAATACGGAGGGATCTACTTAGTTTGTAAAATTTCCTTTCACTTCAGGATGTCAGCATGACACTGCGGTTATCAATGAGGGCTGTTGGAAGTGCAGAAACGCAAGGTATAAGGGGAGAATGATTGCTTACTACTCAGTTTCTGGGCTTGCAGCTCAGACCATTTCCCATTAGGTAGGCAATATAGCTCTTTTCTTCTGTACCTGCTCCAAAACATGGACGAGAACTGCTTTTTAATGGAAACAATTAGCTTAAAAATCATGCCATTCTCTATAAACTTGTCAGTTAGGAGAAGTTGCAGACATATCTGGTTGTCAACATTAGCTGCATTTGCCAATGTATTACTGGTTTGCTTCAAACACAAGACTGCTACCAAGAAGCTGAAAATGTTTTCCTTTAGTCCCTTCTCATGCTTCACGCGTGAAGTTCCTGGCACGAAGTAGAGTACACTGCTCCCAGTTAAAAGGTGGCAGCTCTTTGCTGCAGGGCTGGTTCACAATAACTGTAAAACACTTTTGTCACACAGTTGGGAGCACCTTAATTCTCAGTTTAGATGAACGTGCCTCTCTTTTGCCAAAGGTTAAACAAAATTTGGACAACACTTTGTTGCAACCACTGACACACGTCACACTTTAAGCCTTACATTTTTTGTAATTTGCCTCATCTAGCTTTTCCTATTAGTTTCTACAATGCACTGTGACAGTTGGATAGAGTCAAAGCCCTAGCAGTAACTGATAGAGTCTTCTTATGTAAAATGAAAATAACTGTTTCAAATAGGTTAAATATATTTACACATGCAGAGATATAAAAGAGGTTTTGAGGTTTCCAGATGTGTATTATTCTGTATTGGGCTTCTGAAAAGAAGCTGTGATCTAAAAGAGACTTTATTCAGCCATGCTTTATTTCTCTGCATTTAGTGCAGTCTTTTACTTTCCTAGTCAGCAGCATGCCACCTGCTCTTTCATTTCCTCAAAGTAGGTCAGCAGTCAACCATCAATCTTTCATCTTCATTACAGCTAAATCCTAAAGCCTGAGGCAAATGAACCATTTTAAAGGAGATGCAGTGATAGCTGTGGTATTCTGTCTCTTGTGTTAGCCATTTGCAGCTGAAAAAATAACTCAAAATCCAGATGAAGCTGGCCAACCTCTAACTGGAAAATAGCAGGAATGAAAGCAGTTCTCACAAGGTCGGTAAAAATCCGGGGACCAATTCCTAAACACAGAAACATGGGGCCAGTCTACACATCACATAATCTCTTTCATATCATTATTGAACTCTGAAATTCAAGTTGAATCGTTACCCAGCTAAAAGAAGACAATTATAGATCTTCAACTAATCTAGTGCCTTAGAAACAGTCTCACTCCAGTGTCTCTTTACTCATGATCAATTTTTAACTATTTTTTCTCATGTGTCAGCACTGACACAGTTTGGATAGTTCATCTCCCCTCCTGGTCTTTAATACTCATGAAATTTGGATATAATAATCATATATCCTCCTGGAATAATTCCTGCAAAATTAGGCAAGCCAAAATTTTTAGACTTCTCTAATAACAGAGGTTTTCAGGGCTTTTTTTATTAACTCAACTATTCTTGCAGGTACCTATTCCTTTATGTACATTTTTTTTCATCAGAAGGGAACAAATTTAAAGGGAATACCATTATTCAGAATTTATTAACAAAATTTGTGGAAATTAGATTTTCTGTCTAATAATTAGAATCATAGAATCATAGAATCATTTAGGTTGGAAAAGACCTCTAGGGTCAACGAATCCAACCATTAACCCAGCACTGCCAAGTCCACCACCAAACCATGTCCCTCAGTGCCACATCCACACACTTTTTGAACACTTCCCAGGGATAATGACTCAACAACTTCTCTGGGCAGCCTGTTCCAGTACGTGACAACCCTTTCAGTAAAGAAAACTTTCCTAATATCCAATTTAAACCTCCCCGGCTCAACTTGAGCTCATTTCTCTTGCCCTATTGATTGTTGCTTGGGAGAAGAGACTGACCCCTGCCTTGCTACAGGTAGTTGTAGAGAGCAGTAAGACCTTGTTCATATTCTTACTTAACCTTGGAAGCCTTTTGCTTTCACAGCACTTCTGTTTCTGTAAGTCAATGAAGTACAGTGAAGTTCAGTGAAGCACTGAACAGTTATCAGAAATAGAGATATTTGATAATTTTACCAGGTACGCGCAGTAGGTCACTGATTTTTTCTTGAACAGTGAAAAACTAAGCAGAATGAGGTAGACAAGAAAAGGCCTTAAAGCAACAAAACAGGATGGAAGGAAGCCCAAATGAAGTGTATGGATATGCCAGGTGGACAGAGGGGAAACTGAAGGAAGTGTTCACACTTTTCCTGAGAAGTCAGCATGATGGAGCATCCCTTTGAAGTGCCTGCACATAAATGTACGCATGCAGCATGGAGGAAACCCAAGTGGAATTAGAGGTATGTATGCAGTTTCAGGGCTGCATCCTCTTTGGAGCCACAGAGCTGTGGTGGGAAGGCTCCCATGACTTGAGTGCTGCAACAAAAAACCAAGAAGGAACAGGCTGGGGAAGGAAAAAGAAAAGTTGCCTGTTACATGAGATAGCTGCAAGAGTACATTAGGCTCTGCCTTGGGGTTAAAATTAGAGGGCAGAACAAAGAGGTGTATGTTGTGGTCAGTGCTTACTACTGACCACCTGTTCAGGAAGAAGTTGCTGAGTTCCCATTCAGACAAAGTGAAAAAGTCTCATGTTTGCAGATCCTGCTTCTCACAGGGAACTTAGCCCCCTGATATATCCTGGAAATATAACACAAGAAACTGCAGACGCTGGGGATCTGTGGATTGTATTGATGAGAACTTCCTGACACAGGTGATTGATAATCTGATGACAGAAAGCACCCTTCTGGACCCAGGAAAAAAGCAGATGTGGTGAAGAAGAAGGTTGGTGGCAGCCTTGGCTGCTGTGACCACCAGATGGTAAGGTTTGTGATTCTGAAAGGAGGAAACAAGGCAAAATAGCCTGATAACAACACTGGATTACAGGGCAGAGATTTTGGCCACAGAACAAAACATTTCTGAGTTCAATAAGTGTTTGGACAACACTCTCAGGCACATGGTGCTATTCTTGCAGTGTCCTGTGCAGGGCCAGGAGTTGGAGTCAATGTTCCTGACTGGTTCCTTTCAACTCAGCATATCCTATAGTTCTATGAGTCTATGATAAGTGAATGTGCAGGAAAGTCCATCTGCAGTTGAATCTTGTTAGAGACAGGAAGGGCAGTGTGAAGGACTTCTATAAATTGTTCCTCAGCAAAAGGGACATTATGGAAAAGGAACGCCTTCCCTCATTAGATGAATATGAATATGAATGGGGCTGGGGACCTGGTGACAGAAGACACGGAAGAGGCACTCAGCGCCTTCTTCACCTCAGACTTTACCCATAACATTTATCCCGAGGAACTGCAGCCCCTGAAAGTCATGGGAAGGTCTGGAGAAATGAAGTTTTATGCTGAGTTAGGAGGACCAAGTTAGGGAACATTAAACCAAGTGGACATACATAAGTTTGTGGGACCCAACTGAATGCATCCATGAGGACTAAGGGAACTGGTTGATGTCTTTGTGAAGCAGCTCTTTGGAAGACTGTGGTGACCGAGGACTGGAAAATCCAAAGAGCATTGACATGGGCAAGTAGAGGGATCTAGGGGACCACAGGCCAGTCAACCACACCTTAACGCTAGTGATAGTGATGGAGGAAATCCCACTGGGAACCATTTTCACACACATTAAGCACAAGAATGCAATTGGAAGTAGTCAGCAAGGATTTATAAAGGGGAAATACTTCCTGACCAACGTGATAGCCTTCTGTGACAAAATGCCTAACTGGGTGGATGAGGGGAAAGCAGCTGGTACCATCTTCACTTGAGCAAGGCTTTCAACATTCTGCCATAACTTCCTCAACACAGAGTAGGGACAAGACAAGTGGAGAGGGACTGAAATCTGACTAAACTGCTAGACTGAATCAAGGGATTGTGTCATCCAGCAGAATGATGTTCAACAGGAGTCCAGGCACAAGTGGTTTTTCCTGATGATCAACACTGACACTGGCCCGTGATGTTGAATATGTTAGTGATGTTAACAGTAGGACAGAGCGCTGCCTCAGCAGGTTTGTAGATGATAGAAGTAAGAGGCATTGATAAACCAGAAGGTTGTGCTGCTATTCAATGGGATGATGACAGGCTGGAGATCTGGGCTGACAGGAGTCTCCTGAGCAGAGGAAATGGAAATATCAAGTCCTGCCCCTGGAAATGAAGAACCACATACAGGCTGGATGGTGTTTGACTGGAAAGCAGCTTTGCAGAAAATGTCCTGGGGATCCTGGCGGAGACCAGGTGGCGTGTGAGCCAGCGATGTGCCTCTGCATTAGGAAGAGTGTCACTGGTACATCAAAGGACGTGATTCTTTTCTACTCAGCCCTGGTGAGTTCATATTTGGAGCACTGTGTCCAAGCCTGGGATCTCTAGTGCAAGAGCAAGAAGGACACACTGGCTTGAGTTCAGAAACTGAGTGTTAAAATGCTTAAGACACTGGAGTATCTGACATGAGAAGAGGCTGAGAGCTGAGGTTTTGCCTTAGACAAGAAGGCTCAGGAGAAACTGAGCATTTTACCCATGAGCATAAAAATAGAATGGGAGGGAGTAAAGAAGATGAAGCCAGACTTTTTTCAGTGGTATTCAGTGAAAGAACAAAAAGGCACAAATTGAAATGCAGGAAGTACCATTTAAACATGAGGAAAAAAAAGCTTTTGTTTGATGATGAGGGTGGTTGAACACTGTAACATGCTGCCCAGAGAGGTTGTAGAGAGTCCACACTTGAATATATTCAAAATATGACTGGACATGGTCTTGAAAAATGTACTGTAAGTGACTCTGTTTTGAGCAGGGGTACTGGACTAGAGAATATCCAGAGATCCCCTCCAGTCTCAAAGATTCTATAATTCTATATTTCATTTCTTAACTTCAGTTTCTTCTTCAAGAGTCAGTTTGTATGAATTAAATAAAAATTGGGTAAACACTGGAAATCTCTTCTTCTTTATGACATATTAGAAGAATATGTTTTCCCATCATAGCACAATTGTCAAGTACTCTAAAAATATGATATTGTGACATACTTGGAAAAGAATGCAGGACACCTGGTGTCTAGAATTACATTTTAAACATTCCTCCACCCATGTTCGGAAATGCTATCTGTAGTTTGTCAGGATTGCTCTCTTTATTCTACGACAACATTATAAAGAATAGAAATAAAATTAAACGCAAAGAGAATTTAAAAATACAGGGGTATCCCCTCTCTCCACAGCTGATGCATATAACAACAGATGTACTCAGAAAAATCTATCTAGCCCAATGCACGTCTCAAGTCCTAGCAAACCATGCCTTCCCTGGGGAAGAATCTGAAAAAGGCCAAGATTGTAGAAAAAACTCTAGAATTCTCTATCATCTGTCACACAATGATTTCTTCAGACTGAGGTCACGTCTGCTTATTTAACACCTGATAGCTTTTTCTTTCCTCAGTGCGTCCAATTGCTATATTAATCCCACGCAAGCTTTTAGGATGGACAGCATTTTGCAGAAAAGTTCTCCATCTGCAGGATGCGTTGTCCGTTCTTTGAACCTGCCAGTTCCACTTCATGCTCCTTAGCTCTTCTATAGGAATAGACTATGTGTGATCACTTCTAATCACATTTTCTAAGCCACTGAAGATTTTATTCTTCCCTGTACTCATCCATCTCTTTTCCAGACAGAAGTGATCCCAGCCTATTCCTTGGATGGGGGCTATTCCACGCTTCTCAAGGCTCTACATAGTTCTGCATGTCTTCCATCTCCTGGAGGTAAGGAACTATGCTGGGGCTGTACACAGGATAGGTATAGGTATAATTCCACGCTGGATTTAAACACTGGTATAATACTGCTTTATATTTTGTCCCTTACTTCTTTTCTTATAATTCCTTACACTTAGTTTACCTTTTGACTCCTATTGCACATTAGGATGATATCTTCTTATAACTGAGTGCTATTGTATCACGATCTAACCATCACCTGTCATTTATTTACATGCAGCTCCACCTATTGTGTCATTTTCCCTTACACCAGAAATCTTGATTGGCATTTCAATTTATGAAATCAGTGTCATAGTGACTTGTGGAAATGACTTGTCAAAGTTCATCATTTTAACTGCTTAAATAATTACTTTGATCATTTTTGATATGGATCTCATTTCACATTAATTAAAATTTTATTAATTTATTAAAAAAACTCTAAACACTGGAAAAGAGGGAAAAAATATCCAAATTATCACACTCTTGTCTTTTCCATCTTATTCCAGCCCAATTCCTTTGTAATGCCATTTTTATAATGTTGTTTGATGGTTTGCCATCACACACGCATCTCCATCATCTACGTGTCTCCAGAGTGCTTTAACTGGCTGTTATTTCTGCTATATTAATGTATGCAAATGAAGAATATGGAAAAAACTAAAAAAACTTTGGTTTAAACTGCTCACAGCATTATTGTAAGATTAGATCCCAATGAAAGCGTCAAAGATGTGTGCCTTCAACCTATATAACAAAGCTGAAGAACCCGCTCCATTTTGGAAGCAAGAAATACTCATTTTGCTTTCATCTGCTGCACAAAGTTATGTGCTGGCTCAATGGTATTATTGCAAACAGAAAATTCCATAGTGAATGGAACTTATCATTAGCTCTACAAATTTAGGATGTACATGTACTGTTCCACTTTTATTTGCAACAACCCCACAAAATGCGAGAGAACCAATCAGAGCAGTTAGATTAAAAATTCCTTTTCTGAAGAGAAGTAACCAGCACACAGAAATAAATAACAGAGAGAATATCCGGCTTTTGCCTACCAGAGTCCAAACCATGGGTTGTTTCAATTATGTTTAGGTCCTGTACCATTCAACAAGAGATTCTTGAAAATTCACCCAAGGTAAGAGCTCACATATTTAAGACTGCCATAAAACAAGAGAGACTCCCTTGGAAAAACACATGTACATCAAGGTTCAGAAAAAGAAGAACAAAAAAAAATTCTTTAACTGGACATTTGGTCACCTGAGTTATCCCTGACCAAATACCAGAACTGAAATATCAACAATCAAGATATTATATATATGTACATATTAACACACATTCATACACATACATGTCCACCTATACGCAACATACTGAAATTAAATATTTAGAGAAGCATTTTTTCACAAATATGTGCCTTTTGGAATACCTAACTCTGAATAGATTGGAAGAGACTCTTCCACACTGGTAAGAATTACACAATATTTCATTTGTTAATGAAAAAAGCAGACATAATAATTTTAAAATATAAGCAAGGTATTTCCATAAAATGAGGATTCTAGCTTTGTAAACTCTCACCTGTATAAAGTGATAAAGGAATTATCAATTGCTTAGAAAGATTCTCGGATCTCTAAAATTCTTACTTGAGTCACAGATGCTTCATGAGAAAGCAATGCAAATACCACAGAATCGATGGAAAGTAGCGAATAAAATGGGAATTCTAAAGAAATAAGTACACCAACCACTTAAATCCAAAACGTTATTTGAGATAACCAGGAGTCCTTTACAACATAGTCATAATAAGGAAGTTATATATTACAGCAGAAATTACACAAGAAAAATTAGGATGGCTAATACAAGTTTTCAAGAACAAGTAGCTAAAAGGCAACACTAAGTTTCTTTTAAACATACCTGAAAACAAAAAAATGGATCCATGACATTACTGTTAAGGTGAGAAGTAATGATGATGACGATAGAATGAAAACTCAGAATTTTCTGTTGAAAAGACTGGTGACTACCACCAACAAAAAAAAAAACCAAAAACAAAGAGGGCTGCCAGGCAGCTACAGCTGTGGGGACTGGGTCTCTCCGTTTATGAGGCACCCTCATGCACTAGGAACTCACTCCACTTCCATATAACTAATTAGTAAGCATTTATTTTTGAGTCTTAACTACAAACCATTAAGTCAGGTCCTACTGGGAAGCCTTACACTGACTGTCCAGAAGTATGTCCATACCCATCTGTGTAGGTCGTGGTTGATTCATAACTTTCTTCAAAGAAAAAAATGAGTAATTGGATTTGAGCAGTCTCAGCATTCTTAACAAAAACAGAAGTGAGTACCTCTTTTGAGAAATTGTCCAATCTGCATCCATTTGTCACTTTTTCTTCTTCTTGACCGATGGTTACCTACAGTCAGGTCCTCACCAGTATTTAACAGTTCCTCAAGTGTGGGTAGTGATCTAAAGCTGAGCTGGCCTAAGCCATAAGTTTGCTGTCCTTTCACACAGTCAGTTTTATGAATGACCTGCACATTATGATAGTGAAAGTGAGCACGAGGTAAGATTTGTTAAGTGTGAGAGTTCATGGACACATGCAGGAGAAAGCATTATAGCAGGGTAGAAAAGCATTGAAGGAAGGAATGCACCTCCCAGAATAGAGGTGCTGAAGGTCTAAGAACAAAGACAGTTTGGAAAGTAGACTTCAGGGTGATTCAGGTCTTTAAAAAGCAAGATGCCTTCTGTTTTATAGCTTTAAAAAATACATATGCAACCAAAGTATTGCTAATGCATATTGGCCCCATTAATAATGTGGTTAACAGCTATTATGTGTTTCCTCTCTTTTATCCAGGGAGAGAGCTCTATGCAGGAGGGTATTTTAAAATAAAAATGCATAAGCATAAACGCATTCTTCTGGATATTAATGCAGGAGAAAGCTAATTGAGAAACAATCTTTGCTTTTGCATGGCTGAGATTTGCGAAAATCTGAAATTTTTGTAGAAAAGTTCATTCTAGTGTTTGGCAGAGTCAGAAAAAAGTTTTTTCTCACTTGCATATGAAATATACATTTAAATTTTAGAGAATGCTTATCAGAGAAGAAACAATTTTACCCTCTAAAGCAAAACAATTTTACATACCTAAAATATAGTCATATAAAGGCTTTGATTTACTACCATATGGGAAACTCCAGCAGAGAATGGCCCAAGGCACTTGCACAAAATGTCCTGTGTTGTTACTAGCACTTTATTTTTAAATAGTTTTCAAAATATGACTGCACTGCTTTGCTAGGGAAGGACAGAGTCTTCAAGGTTTGGGCACAAATACAGTCCACTGCTTACAGATGCTGCTCTGTAAGAGAGCGCAGCAACGATGAGGAATCCAGGAGAATTAAATACAGAAATGAAATGACCCGTGCTGCACAGCCATGAAGAGGATGGCTTTGTTCAAGGAAGCTCTTCTTCAGGCCCTCTGCCCACCAGCACGAAGTCTGGGTTAAGTTTGCAGCACTCTGCCATCTGCTTATTGCCTGTGTGCGTGCCCTTGCCGTCCAGCCAGCTCTCCCTGTCTCCCTGGGTGTGCTTACAAACAGCAGCGCTCCACCTGGCACTTCACCTCGAAGGAGAAGTACATCAGTTCCTATTAAGTTTGAGCAGCGCTGAAGTGGTTTTAGTGCAAAGCCAAGGAGCACCTCTTGAGTGAGACAGCAGTACTTCATGGTCAAGCACTGCATAAAGATCTTGTGGCAAGTGGCTCGATGGCTTGCTTTTCCAAATTGACAACAGGATTCATCACTGCCATTAATCTGTTCCAGTGCAATTTCTTGGCCAGAACACAGGACATTCTAGGCAACCAATACTATCTATAACTACCTATAATATAAGCTGAGACTTGCCTTCTCCATAAGGTTACTTATGATTGAAAGAATGGTTTTAAAGAAGCACCAGGATATCCAGATTGTATCTTTTCAGTATCAGCCTATTTAAACATTTGAAGGAACAAGGGAATATTCTTCCCCCAAAGAAGTATTAATTACATTAGACAATCTGCTATCCTAAATAGCTATTTTAATGCAGAAGTATCTATTTTCAGAGATGTCTGGTGGAAGGATTTTATTGGTCTCTAGTGCAGCCTTAGCATATTCTTGGAGTAATTCATTATGGTTCTTTTTATCCTTATCAGCATCTGTTTTTTGGCATAAGCATTAAAGTCTGTCTTTCTTTATACAGTGGCGGTTCCTTCCAGAAAACAAGAGAGATGCTACAATACTAGAAAGGGTCGAACACTGAATATCCAGGATAAAATGCAGCAAGGAAGATTAATCAGTTCCTAGACTCTGTTTTCTGGAAGTTTTTCCTCATCAGGTTTTGCTGTTTGATGGAGAGAAGAGTTTTCTTGTCTTTTTTTGATTCTGATATTAAGAACAACTCAAATCTCTGGAAAAAAGAGCAAAAAATATTCCTGTCTGGATTATAAAGCCTGTAAATCTTGACATTCAATATGCAGTTCAAGTAAAAATGTGTCCAGAGATCTCACAGAGACTTATTTCTGAAAGAAGAAGGTAAGCATGTGAGGAAAAGAGCTTCTATGACCTTGCTAATGCAGTACTGCTTGACGAATGCTGAAATATCCTAAAGCCAGGTACGTTTCTATTTGGTAGGCAGTTCCTAACTGCCAAAAAGTATCCTATACCAACACTGTAGTCTTATAAAGAAGCATAAAATCAGTGTTAAGTTTGGCTCTAGCTTCAGGATCCAGAGAAATAAATCTGAACGATTGTACCCAATGTGTTCAAAGTTTAAAGTGAGGAAGTGCCACTGGGTCTATCATACAGTGAGCTATCCTCAGTGAATGAACAAAACTGTCACAGTGCCTTCGGTGGGAAGCAGCCAGTATCCCTGATAGATGATGTGTCTGCTGCTTTTAATGGTGGTTAGGTGGTGAATCATTCACTGGTTGCCTCACGCAGCAGTCTCAGCAGTGCTGCTATCACAAGTGGTAAATGGCTGCTTCAGTCCATGTGTATGTATTGACTTGTTGGAGTTAGATATCCGACATCTGATTTCCTTTCCTCCAGTAGGCTAATTCACTGAGGACCGGGGGTTATGCCTTAAAATCCCGAAAGGGGAATAATAGTTTGGATTTCCAAATGCAGTTGAAAGGATGGGTCCTGTTGGGTACCTCTGGCAGCAGAGCCCTCAGAACTGGAGGAGATTTAGCAAAGTAGCAGACACGTGCCAGAAGTGTGACTACATAGCAGTAGCATAAGTAACAATAATTACATAATAAAACCCCTCCACTATCATGCTTCCATATTCCAGAGTAATACTTCCACTCTAAGAACTATAATTTCATACTAAAATCAGTGTTGCCCAACAACATGAGCATGAAAATATCCAGACAAAAATACTGAGGTTAATTGAGTCTAAAAATGTGTGAGGAGAGTAACTGAGTGGGCCAAATGATGACAAGAGGAATTTGATTTCAGTAACTGTAATTCTACTGTAAAAACAGTGGAACTGCTTATACATTTTCTCAGAGTCGTAATTAGTTCATGGAAATGATCTGGGAATCGCTGTGACAGTGAAGTCCAAAATTTTGTTCAGTGGTGTGCAACAGTGAAAAATAATACACTAAATATATGGAAGAGGATGAATAATAGATAAAACACATTACACAGATCTTCTAAAATATGCAATATTAGTCATCCTAACTAAAATAGGATGCTTTAGAGTTTCTATGTCATACGAAAAAGAGCTTAATAAGATTGGGACTGTCTACCAAAGAGAAAAGAGGAAAATAAGGTTGTAAACACACAGATGCATCGTAATGATTGGTGCTGCCAAAGGAGAGGTGGAAGATTCAATTCTCTTTTTCTTCCTTAAAAGAAAAATAATGTATGTTCAATGAGACTGAAAAGCAACATTTCCAAAACTGAGAAAGGAAGTTCTTCGCACAGTGTCTACTTAGCAATTACACTGAACTGTGCAAAGTTTGCAAGAGTCAAAACCCCCTGACATTTATGGGAATGACAAAAGTTTTCAATTAATGAGAGTATAAGAGTTATGAACTATACATAACTGCTCATTTCGAGTTACTACTCATTATGAATCACGGCTGAAATTTTCAAGCGTGACGGATGAACTTTCAGATGTGCACTACACACTTTTGGCATCCACCTCTGAAAATATTTGGGCCAGTCATTGTTTTAAACAAGGTGCTGGACAAGAGGAGTTACAAGTCTCGTCAATAATAGTGGTTCCTACATTCCTGAGGTGGGGAAGTATTGTTTTTTGGGAGGCAGAACTAAAATTGGAATTGTTTATTGAAGAGGAATAAGTACCAGCAAGCCTCATCTTGTTAAGTAGCTGTTGTTAAGCAGCAGCCATTCATCCTGCCATTTTGGAACTGACCCTGCCCTACTTCCTTATTTTTGCCAATTTGATACATGTTTCCATGGGAACAGAAGCAGGACTAGCCACCAGCTGAGTCAATCTCAGCTGCTGGCTCCCAGTTCTCACGTTTTGTTCTGTTTCCTTGGAAACTGATGTCAAATGAAAGAGAGAAGTAAACCAGCTTTTACTCTTTAGTATTTACTCTTTCTTCGAGCCTGCACTAGATCCTCTGGGCCGGTGGAAGGTTTACAGATGACTTTAATGACCATTCATTTTCCTTCTCTCTGCAGCATCTGCCAGCCACTGGAGTGTCCCAGCAGATGCAAGTAAGAGTTCTCAGTTTCAGCCACTCCTGGCGGGCCACCTGTTGAGAGCTACAATGGCAGGGCTTGAAAGCAGGCTACAGATTTCAGGAGACATTTGGCTCCCACAGTCTGTAATATTTCAAATTGGAAGGAAAGAAATTAAATTTATTTAAAAAATAGTAGGGGAAACAGATGGGCATAATGATATTTAGAGAACAAATTGACTAACAAGCTCTGACCTGCATTAGGCTGAACACCCCCAGAAACTACTTCAGCCAATTAAATTCTTCATTTCATATCACACGTTTGACAAAGTTCTCTCTAATCCAGCTGTTAGCTGACTGAACAGCACAATGTAAACAAAACCCCATAAACACATCTGTTCATATATACATATGCAGAAAGAGAAAAGAACATGATCTGATTTTTTCAAAATGTCAAAGAATTTACATAAATCTACTTGGGCGCATGAATTTGAACCAGACAGCTTCATCAATTCTATACCTACGTTACTCTCATATTATCAAATGAATACAAACACCCACCCCTACCCCACCCCACCCCCCACTCCTCTGTGTATAACTTTGGACCAAAGTATTTACCAGTCCCTACAACAGCAGTGTTATTGATGAAAATGGACATAGAAGAAAAAAATCTACATCTGTACAGTTTAATCCAAATTGTCACATAACTTTCATTTAAAAAATGTAGAGACAAAGCAATTTTACTAGACAAAAGTCTGTCCTAAGGAAAAGTTTTATATTTGATGGCCACAGCTTACTTAGTTAACTAGTCCATCCGGGAATACCACCATGCTCACCTTGGACTTTCACACATAATATATGCACTCCTTACTGAGTATTTTTTACATCACTTCTCAGTTATTTTTACAAAACTCTCACTTATCATTGACCTTGCATTACATTATTGCGAGTAACTTTTAGAATTGTATATCTATATATAGTTGAATTCATGTACAGTCCAAATAATAGCTCAGTAGTATGAATTTCTTCAGGTTCCAGGAGCAGAAAAGACAATCAAATACCCAGGAACAATATTTATTCCTCCAGTCCTGTTGCACTTACATCCATCTACTGAGGACATACTCGCATATCTGGGTGCTCAGAGAGCTGTGTCAAGCCAGCTAATGTGATTTTGTTCTGGGTTAGTGTGTTGGTTTAACACAGCCTGGTTTTTAGTGGGCGGGAGAAAAGCTGCTCGAAACTTCTATGTCCGGCACAGAGCCAATTGCCGAAGGCTCTGACAATGGGCAGGTTACTATTCCAGTTAGAGAAGTTGGTAACACCTCTATGATGACATATATGAGAAAGGAAAAACCGCGGGAAGTTCTCTTTCTTCTTCTGAGGGGTGGTGACACGGTCGTCAGGGCCCATCCTGGCGGGGGGCCACTGGGGCTGTGTGGCCGGGGCCCTCACGAGGCTGGGGCTCTCCCAAGGCCGGGACCCTCCCGAAGCCGGGACCACACGGCCGGGGCCACCAGTGTGGTGCCGGCAGGGACTTCGTGTCCAGTGACAAAAACATGGCGAACAATACCCTGACAAGGAGCACAGACCAGATCAACCTTTTCGGCACAGCGAAGCTCTGTAAGAACTTTTTAATTGATAGAACATGAGAAAAATAATACCTACAGGCAACAATTTTCTTCTGAGTCAGAGAAAAAAAAGAAGTGAGGACACGTGAGGAGAACCAACATGGCGCCACGGAAGTTGCTGAAAAGAAGGAGATGAAGGAGGTGCTCCGAGCATCGGAGCTGAGCTTTTTCTACAAGCTGTGGTGAGGACTATAACACAACAAGCTGTTTCCCTATGATTCATGAGGTGCATGGGGGAATGCAGAGATCCACACGCAGCCCATGAGGAAAATTGCCCACACTGGAGCGAGTGGATGCTGAAAAGCTGTAATCTAGGGAGAAACTCGAACAGAGAGAGAGATGACCCTTGCTTTCAGAGATAGAGAAAGAGAACCCTTACTTCCAAACTAAAACAGCTCATCCTTAAAAGACTAAACCCCATGAACTAAAATGACCCACGCTAGGCAGTTGTGGGAAGACTGCTTGGCCCATGGGAGGGACTCGGGTTACAGCAGGCTGTGCAGGACTGCTACTACATGAAAAGTAGAACCATGCTAGAGAAATTCA
>VZTA01014701.1:698-14301 GCA_013398855.1 Mohoua ochrocephala
ACACCAGAAGGAACTCTTTTCCTTAAACATAAAGAAAGACTCTTAAGAAATGAAAACACTGACCAAACCTCATGTTTGTTTCCCTTATGCAGGTTGGTGGGTTAGAAGGAGGGGGATACTGGAAGTAAGGGGTTGTTCTGGAAGTTTGCTTTAATTTCCTATTATTTCTTTCTTTTACTTTTACTTCTGTTAGTAATAAATCCTCTTTATACAGTTAAGTCTGAGCCTGTTTTGCCTTGAAGTTCTTCCATTTTTCCTCAATAATCCTAATTTCACCTCACAAAAAATGAATTTTTAATTTCCCCTTCTCTGCTTACCCATAGCAGAGGCAAGTAAGTGAACAGTTTGTTGGTGCTTGGCGCATAACCAGCCTTGACCCGCTACAGGGAATAAAGATGATATTTTCAGGCGAAGTTGTGCAAAAGAATTTTGGACTGATATTTCCTAATTTCCACAACACAATTTGCTGATCTGATTTATTAAGGGATGAAAGTGAAGTAGCAAGATTCACTCCTTAGTTACCTCAACTGATGCTGGTTGAGCAGTTTAATAGGAAAGGAAAAGCTGTGCATGCAGATGAAGCAGAACAATTCACTTCTTCCCATGGCCAGGCAGGTGCTCAGTCATATCCAGGAGAGCAGGGCCCTACATGTAACAGTAACTTGGGAAGACAATCACTCCAAATGTCCTCCCCTTCCTCCTTCTTTCCTCTACTTTCCTCTACAGAGCATGATGTCCTATGATCTGGAACATTCCTTTGGTCGCTTGGGGTCATCTATCCCATCTGTGACTCCTCTCTACTTCCCAAGCACTCCTCATCTCTTCCCCAGCATATCAGTGCAAAAAGCAGAAAAGGCCTTGGCTCTGTGTAAGCCCTGCCCAGCAGTAACAAAAACATCTCTGTATTATCAACCTTGTGTTCAGCACAAATCCAAAATACAGCCTCATACCAGCACTGTGAAGGAAATTAACTCTACCCCAGCCAAACAAACCTATCTGAAAAGTTTTACTCGAGATGTAATTTTAATGTTTGTTGTGGGTCGATATTGGCTGGTAGCCAGACACCTAGAAAGCTGCTGTGTCACTCCTTCTCAACGGGACAGGGGGAGAATTTAAAACTAAAAAACTCCTGGGTCAAGATAAAAATGGGGAGATCACTTAGCAGTTACCATCATGGCCAAAACAGATTCAGGCTTATGATTATCAATTTAACTTATTGTCAATTAAAAATAAAGTTGAATGGTGAAAGGTAGACATGAACTAAAATGCTTTTCCCTACATCCCCCATCCCTTTTCCCAGGCTCAACTTCACTCCTTCATCTCCGACTCCTCTACCTCCCTGCCCCTGAGCAAGCAGGAGCAGAGGGATGTGGGATGTGGGGCTTCGGTCAGTCCATAGCAGCTCCTCTCTGCCGCTCCTTCCTCCTCACACTTTTCTCGAGTATTTCCTTGGGGCCTTCCCAGAAGCTGCAGGGAAACCCCTGCTCTGACAGGGTCCCCGCAAGGGCCGCAGGGCCATCCCTGCCGGGTCTCTCCCCGCCTCCGTCCCCGCTCCCGCTCTCCCCTCGGGGCTCGCAGGGCTGTTTCCCGCACGGTTCCCCTCGCTCAGCCCTGGCTGCCGGGCAGCGTTTTGCCCTCCCTTGCCCAGGCTTTGCCCGGGGCTCTCGCCCGCCCGCCCGTGGCTGTTGCGCGGCAGCCCCGGCACAGCCCCAGCGCCAGCACCTTGAGTAAGTAACAAGTCAGCATTTAAAAAATTAAATTCCATGAGAAAACAGATGGGGAGAAAAAGCCCCAAGCACTGTAATGTTTTCTTTGTGCTGTCTGTATCGTACAAAGAGCTGGGGAAAGAGAAAACAAGCCTTCACCTGATTTGTTCTGAGTACTATAATGCCATTTTTGTGATTATAGACATGCCTGGGATCAAGAGCAGTGCTAGAACCAAAATGACAATTCTTTCATAAAATATTTTACCTTTTCTTCATTTGGTACCCTTTTCAAACAGCTAAAACATAACTGTTGCTGACCCAGACAGTTTAGATGCTGAAGTCAAGAGATGATATATAGTATAAAATATGCAAATAAAATTAATTATTTCAATGATCTTTTGATTCAAGAATCCAGACACAAATCACCAAGGCTCACTTTGAACTATATCTGATCTTTGCAAGTCCACAGAATCACAGGAAGGTTGGAGTTGGAAGGTTTCACAGGAGATCCTCTGTTGTTGCAGCTCTCCTGGGCAAAGCAGAGTGACCTAGAGCAGGTGGCTGTTGTTGGGTTTTTTAATATCTCCAAGGACAGAGACAGCTGGTCTCTGGGTAGCCTGTTTCAGTGTTTGACATCCCTCCTGCTGAGATATTCATACACATTGATGAGGTCCCCCCAAGTCTTCCAACCAAAAGGTTCCAGCCTTTTCAGTCACTTCTCAGATGACTGATGCTCCAAACCCTTTTCATCGTCATGGACCTTCCCTGGACTTGCTCTGGTATGACCACGTCTTTCCTGCACGGAGGAACCCAGAACTGGACACACCGCTGGTCTGATCAGTGCTGAGTGGACAAGAAGGATCACTTCCCTCTACCTTCTCGCGACACTTGTCTTCCTAATGAAGCTCAGGATGCTGTTAGCCTTCTTTTATGTAAGAACACATTTCTAGTAAATGGTCCATGGTGACCCCCAGTCCTTTTCAGAGGTGTTTTCCTGACATAGGGTTATTCATCCTTGGTGTAGGGCTTTGCTTTCCCCATTGTTGAATCTGACAAGGCTCCCATCTGCTCATTTCTTCAGCCTGTCCACGTCCTTCTGAATAGCAGCACAACCATGTGGCATTATCAACCACTCCTCCCACTTTTGCGTTCTCTGCAGATTTTCTGAGTACCCACTATCCCAACATCCTGGTTGCTAATGAAGATTTAAGCAGTATTTGCCCCAATATCAACCCCTGAAACACATCACTAGTGCCCAGCCTCTGGACCTTGTGCCACTGCTCACAACCATTTGAGATTGATAGTTGAGCTAGATTTTGTTCCACCTCCAGTTACCCGGTTATCTAGTCTGTTCTTTATCAGGTTGTTAATGAGGATGTTTTGGTTTTACAATATTATTTCAAAGTTATTAATCTAGCACGTTCATATTTTTTCCTGAAAAACCAAAATTAATTCAACTGGTAGTTATATCAGTTAAATAAATGTTATTACGCTGATCTTATATAAAAACAACCTCCTTATTGCAAAGCTCAAGGCACTGTAGCAGTTCATAAAAACCATAACTAAAGCAGAATAAATGTGTAATAAAAAAATCTACTTCATTAAAATATCAACAGTTCAGATACATTTATATTTATAAAATATAAAATGTGTGGCATGCAATACATAATATATATTTCATTATATAAATATATATATAGCTTTTATATAATAACCATATATATTTAATAGATATTTTTTTAAAAACCCTCCGGTGCAAATATCAATGTGAAAACTGGTGAAAAGGAAATACAAAGTTGCAAACAAAATCACTGTGGCTTGGGCCTGTCACCCACATAAGGTGTTCAATCAATTACGGATTGCTTCCCATTCCTGTTCTGAAGTTCTTTCACCTGCACTGCCACTGAGTAACTCAAAATTGCGTGAGTAAATCTGACAGTGTGATATATAGTCCACAGTGGAGCATCCACACCACGATGAGCCATACTAGGGGCCCTGTCCAAAACCCAGTGCAATCAGCAGAGGGATTCCTGAAAGTTTTGAATTGGACTCTTTTGAAGTATTTGGTCTGTAATACGTGATGTCGTGTTTCGGTGACAGAGGAGAAATTAGTTTTTCCTTTGAACATTTTCTTCTTTCACTGGTAGGTGGTACCACAAAGCATTTTTCATTTGGGACAAGAGTTGACTTCAGCAGTTTTATTTTTATAGTATACACAATCTTCCACAGAACTCCAGTATCTTTACAGTAGAAGAAAACTACACAACTGCTTAGAGCTATATGAAACTCAACACTTTCTATCCAGACAATAGCACCAAGTCTTTTATCTAGTTCAATACACAACCATGAGATTTCTTAGTATTTTTAAGTTCCTGGTTTAATGTAAATAAATAGTAGAAAACTATATGTATAAACCCCAAATCCAAACAAACAAACATCTATGAATTTCCCAGTTTTCTTACACAAACCACACATATATATAATTTCTTAAACTGAAAATCAGCTCTTTAGGCATATTGTTAGATAAATCTAGCCCACATTTGAGACTAATTTTACTGCTGGGTTTGTTCTACAACTGACTGTAGAATATTCCTGCTTCGGCATTTCTGTATCTAATTTTCCAAGATCAAGAAACTTTACAGTAGTACACTGTAGATCAAATGAAGAATGTTCACTAGTGCAAGATACAAAACTATGTTCACCAAGTGCTAACCAAGGAAATTTAATGCTTGTCAAACTTGTGGCATGAAAAAAGCAATGTACTTCTAATCATATTTGATTAAAAAAATGCTATTTCCTGCTGATTCTTCTAGATACTTTCTGATTTCTTTTTTTCTTTTTAAGAATATGGAATGTAAATGTTTTAATATCAGTTTTCTTGGAAGATCTCTTACCTTTATTTTCCCCAAAATCTCTACTTTGCTCCTGCCAAATGGATATCACCACTAACATTTCAAAAAACAGTTTTAGTGTCACTACTGTGCATCTCGATCCATTTAATTTTTCCATTAACTCCAATAATAATGGATTAAATGTAGTATTTTATGCTTTTTATGTTCCAAACCAAACTTGTTTTCTGTGCATGTTTTGGCAGGAGTAGAGACATTAGATGTGGCATCTGCCAAGGAGTTAATAAGATTTGAACTCAATTTTTATGTGGTTCTAATGATTTGATGCCTCGATACTTATAGGGGTGTCTTGTACAATGAAAATGTTTGCTAATTTACTTTGAAGCCTCATTAGATTTACTGATTCACTGCCATGATCTGGAGGAATTTGTTCAGGTGTTAATTTCATTTTGGCTCATGTCTTTTTCAGTCACATAGTCAAACTACATTTTAGAGATGCACTTTCTGAATGAACAAAAACCCCCCAAAATTAGACAGAAATCAACACAAGTAGCAAGACTAGTGAGAATTTTGTGCAAATAAGCACGGTTCAGCATTTCAATGGTATTTCAAATTAAAATGTGTGAAAAAGAAAAAACTAAAAAGTTAGAGCTGAATGTTAACAAGAAAAAGTCATTAAAATAATGAATTGATAAAAATATTTGGTTCATTTCTGAAGAGAAAAAAAAGCTTTACCTGAACAGTTACTCAAAAATAAACTGTAGAGAAGTTGATTTGAAGCTTAAAAGGAGAGTATAATTCTAAAAAAGAGAGATGTCTCCTTCCTAAAGCCAGATTCACTGAGGTGCTTAATCCCTTGCATCATTTTCAGCTCATGATTAGTTCTGCTGTAGTTTAATGATTGCAGAATTATATGACTGAAGTTTAAACACAGAATTATGTGTATTTTTGGTGAATATAAATCCATCTTTCTGGGGTTTATTTTAAAATAATACCCAAGTAAGACTTTAGTACTAAAGACTTTAATCTTTCTCTTCTTTTACATCAAATTAGGAAGTTTTTAATAAGGTTTTTCCCTAGAAATTCAGCTAGGAAATTTAGGACACCCTAAAATATATTCTATTTTCTCATGAACTACCAAATCCATCTGTCTTCCTGGCACTGTGATATATCATTTTGTTCTCTAACATAAAGTTAATAAGTAAATAGAGTGTGCAAACTCTCAAAATAACTCATAGGATTGGTAAAGAACTACTTTTCATAAACGAAAGTGTATTTCAAATGAATTTTCTTAAACCATTCTACATAAATAACTAAAAGAAACATGACAGTTAGGAAACCTTTTTCCACAAAATATTCCACAGTAAGAAGAAAAATATATCACGGCTCACCATATTTTCTTTATTTATAGTTTTTTGCAAACATCTTGAGATAGGGTTTACAGCATAATCTTTCTTATTTTTAAACAGGTAGCTATCAAGTGAATAGTGAAATTTCTAACAAACTTTCTTTATATTTAAGAGTACGACTTAGACATTAAATGCTTTTTTTTAAAACAGAAACCCTGATTCTTCATGCTCTAATTATTTTAATGAAGATTTTCCCATTACTACCTAGCTTGCATTTTTGTTTTTCATTTTCAATCACTTTATCTCGCAACAGAGATTTCTTATCTGCTGTTGCACTTATACAAACTAATAAACTTGTTCATTCGTAGCCTTTAGATTGATTTTTTTTCTCTGCTGATTTTTCATAAAGGAAAGGACTATACAGATATGGGTTAGACAGATGCAGCTGAAAGTTTCTGAGCCTTGGCTGTTTGTATTTTCTAAGCCACTAAGGCTGCACAGCAAAAAGAACAAAGATAAGAAACTTCCTTTAAAATTTACATACCTCACCAAAAAAGTCACAGTGGCTTTATTTTTAAAAGGTATGAAATGATAAAAAGTGGGACAAATCAAGAGTCCCGTTCCCATCATAGTTTATAAATTTCACATCAAACAATCAAAAGATAGAAGTCATCGGGAAAGTAGTTCTGTGTTTCTCACTTCCTTAATAGAAGTTAAACTTGAAAATAGGAAATATGGCTTTGAACCTTCCCAGGCTGAAAACAGGATAGATCTTGTACTTCCAGCTTCCTGAGGGTGTTCAAAACCTCTGAACTATTATGTAAAATGTAGGTGCCATGAACATTGACAGAATGGTTCATCGAGCAGCCATATTTTGAAACAGATAAAATACCTAGCTCAAACTATGCTCCCTCCATTCCTTGAAATTCTAGTCTGAAAAAATTATGTCTGTGCAATACTGATTCAGGCATCCAAGTCTAGGAGAATTTCCTGTTAACTATCTGGCTGCTTTCTTCAGTGGTTTTGAGACTGTTCTTTACACACCCTGTACTGTAAACCCATGTAGCTCCAGGTTTTGCATTATTCTTCATGGACTGAGCAGGTAGTTACACACCTGCAAGTGCCTAAAACTTTTATTGGCTCTACTTGCTGAAGGCCTTTTGAGGATGTCATTTTGTAGCAAAAAAGAATTGTTTGATTGTGTCCCTTGGACACAAGGAAATTTTCTCCAAAATTCCAGTCTTGCATGGAAATATTTTTCTGTTAGATAAAAGGCTTGAGACATTTGCTGAGATGCTGTTGCTTCATTGCCACCCCCCTCAACCCACCCCACTCCAGCATCATATGTCACTTATGTAAAATCTTCCTGAGGTTAAAGTCTAGAACCATAGCAGTAACTAGTTCTATTTCTTTCAATCAAAGAATTTTTCTCCTCCTTGAAAACAATATACAAACACAAAAATCCTTTAATGTCATCTTCTTCTGAAAGCATCTCAGGCAGCACATCCTTGAAAAATGTCCTGTAAGCAGCTTCTCTCTGCCTAGTGAGGGGCCAGCCAGAGCACCGCCAAGAGATGCCATTAAGCACTCCATAGAATCTGTAAAGTATTCAGACCCCCTTTAAAGATTATGACGATGCTGAACATGAACACAAAGCCCAGGCTAATACTTTTGTTTGTTATCCCAAACTGGGGAATTTTTAATGACAAAATCACTGTGATGCCTGGTGCTTGGATTAATGAAATGCTGATGACTAAGAGTCTTAATAACCAAAGTGCTTTCTGTTCTATCTGCTAATGTTACTCTTCTGTTGTTAAAAGATTAGTTCATCTTTTTTGCTGTACAGATATACTTTAAGTTTCAAAGTTATGTTGGAAAACATTCCTTTTTTAACAATTACAGTAGTTGGAAGTGGGAGTAGAATCACAAACCAAAAATACGTATCATTCATTTATTTAGTATACATGTTTTCTTCAAAAGATGCTGAATTTATTATAGAAGTAAAAAAAAAAAATCCATTTCTCTAGGTAAGGTACGCCTACACAGATGTTGCAACATAGCTGATGGGAGACAAACCTGGACAAGCTCAAATCCTGCTAGCAGCAAGATTAGGAGCATGTGTAGTATGGACTAGCAAGTTAAACAGCTCTTAATGAGCTCTCTGTTTTGTCCATAGTGCTACAAAGCACTTTAGCTAACCAGCTGAATGGTAACCTGTTTTCATCTATACAGCTCCATTGCCACAGCAAGGGAGCAATCCGATTTATTCTGTAGGGATGTTTCCATTTTGAGACCTATGAAGGTGTCAAAATGGAAACATCCTCACAGAATAAATCAGCTTTAATGTTGATGTGCTAATTATCTGCCTACTAATAACTTCTGTGACTTCTAATTCACGCTTTCTAATAGGCACTATTATTCTACTACTATAGAAATCTAGATGAATGTTATAAAAGGAAATAAAATTTTTAAAAAGGCACTAATCAGATTCTCATTTTAGTCTGATTTTTGGGGCTAATGTTACTTAATTGGGCTCATTCTCATGAATGTTTCTACAGGTGGTACAAGGTGGTCTTAGAAGAAGAAAAAAAATTTCAAAAGAAGGATATTTTTAGGAAATGTTGCAGACCCTGGCTAAATGTGAGACCCTAACAGTGTAAGCTGCTCTGTGCAGGCAGTTTCTAGTTTCTAGAATAGCTGCAGTGAATCATCAGGGGTTTACAACATTCGGAATCTCTTGTAGAGAGAATCTACAGACAGATCTTATCATTCCCGATAATTCCAGTCATCCAGATTTTGAAAGATGCACTAATCCAAACAGAAACATTCCATTTAACCTCTGAGTGCAACTAGAAACATAAAGCAGATGTAATAGAAAACACAAAACATAGTAGGTGACCATTCTTTTAAAGTACTGTGTCGGAGAAAAATGCATAGGAGTGGACTTACGTAGCCAATGGACATACACCTTTTTAGGTGAAGGAAATAAAGTGTGAGGTGAGAGCATTTATCACTTCAAAAGAAAAATGCAGTATGTTTGGTAACTTCGCTGTTCTAAGCATGTAGTCCGAGCTGACTTCTGAACATTTTAGTGCAAGTAGAATTTCAGTATATGTTGAATGTTAAGCTACTTAATATAGAAATAGACATTTATTACATGCATATTCAGTGCCTAGTGGAACGTGGCCATCTGTAAAAGTGTCTCGGCCAAAGTCAGCAGATTTTATCAGTGATTCTTTGGGCTTGAGAGGCTACAGGAATAAAAGAAATTAAAAAGATAAAAAAAAAGGAAAAGGGGTACTAGAATTGAAAAAAAAAAATGCAAGTGATATTAAAATGCAAACAAAAAATTTAAAAATTGATGTTACTATTATTTTAAGCAATTGGTTTTATGGTCACTTATAGGGCTACTTCACTTTATTTATAACAGTTAAATATGGTTTGATTGTCAGACTGAGATTTTTAAAAGAACCTCTGACAGGTATCTAATTCCCATTCAATTCACCAAAGTTTGATGGATTCATTTCAAGTAATGTAGGTTACCCTGGGAATCCATGACCTGTGCAACACAAGCTAAAATAACCTCCTGATGTTTCCTGATGTTCCGATCCAGCAGCCCTTGCTGGGCAAAATGGGAATAAAATACCATTTTCTCAAGCCTCACTTGTGTCATTTTCATGCACAATTTCTGTGACAGACACATCATGCTATGAAGTAAACAGTCCTAAGCCGTAATGCAAGCATTACTTTTTCTTCTTCAAAAGCAGTGCAAGCAGAGGAGCAACAACAAGATGTACAAAAAATGAATTCTGATTTTGTTGGTGTGCCTCCTTCAACTTGTGTTCTTGCTGGTATTATGGACTTCCAAGCCTCTGTTGGAATCTGATTGTATTACTAAGTGTTTTTTGAAAAACAGAAATGCCAAAAGAGAGGTACTTCTTTCCTCACAGGCATTCCCCAGAATCGATTTCCAAAAACCACTGCACACAACACCTGGCAAGTGTATTCTAGTATTTTTACAGAGAATAATGAAGATTTGTTTCACTTGCAGGAAACAGATTGTTAGCTGGGCTTTTGAGAAGGGATACAAGTTTAAACTAAACTGTTTTGTGCAAAATGGGAAGCAGAATGAAAAATTGTTCTCAGGTTTATTTGAGATTTACTTTCTTTTTCCTGTTAGACAGTTACTCACTCTATTAAATATTCTGCATTTTCCTCCCTGTTCTTTTTTTATATTGTGAGTTTTGCTCAAGGTGTTTAGGGGTTTTTTTGTGGTTTTTTTTTTGTTTTCTTTTTGAGGTTTTTTTGTGTGTTTTTTTTTTTTCTCTTTATCTTCTCTACTCCCACACTTCTCAATTTATGCCACAGCAAACATTTTTTTTTTTGGCTACCACTGTTCTTTTCTAACTATTCCTACTACTCTTAATGGATTGGCATTTCTCCTCTTCCTTCAGGTTTCAGCATTCTTATAGATTGTCTAGTATTTGAAGTCTTGTCACAACTTCTCTTGAACCATTTTACTCTCACTTTTGAATATTTCTAGTCTTTTAAGATGTTTTCTCCAATGTTTTCTTCTTGACATATTTTTATTCAAGGTACTATTAAAATGTATTTGTTGTATCTGTGTGGCTGGGAAAAACTTTAACTTCTCTACTAAATGATGTATCTCAGTATTCATAATAGTAAGATAATTAAGAAGCCAGAGATATGACAGAAGGAGGTAGGAAATTCACTTACTGTAAAATTCATTTTCTGTAAGGATTAATCATCTTCCTGCAACAAATGCCAGAGGAATACACTTGGGGTGGCTAATTTTTAATTGTGTATTGAATTTTCTTATTTTCCCTCACCCTCTTATTTTTTAATTTATGGAAGTGATAGCATTTTTTTCAACAGGTTTCCCTATGAAAGTTATTACTTTCCAAAATTTTCAGAACAGTTTGCTCCTTAGAAGGTATTTTGACAAGCCATATTCTTTAAAATTACTTCCAGATTCCTACTGTGTCCACACGTTGTATATCGTGCTGCTGTTTTTGACCTGAGAATTTTGAAGACTGAATCTTTTGGACATGGCAAGATCTAAGGAATATTTTGTGTTTGATTATAGGTGCTACAACAAAGGAAAACCTTCCTAAATTATGAGAGGTTTATATTGCACAGACAGAAGGTAATTAAACATATAAAAAATCTGCCATTTTCTAATTCATTAACTCTTTTCTTAAATTTCCACCTGGGAAGGACTTCACTTTCAACTTGCTGGGTTCGTGGAATTAAAAATCTGAACTCCAACACTCTCTTCTTCAAAAATTTTTAAGAATCCCACCAGCTACAGCCAAATTTTAGTCTTCCTCAGGAACTGAGATCCATAGCATTACAGATGTATATCTGTTCTATACAGAATACCGTTCTTTACGCCAAGTGCTCAGCTTTGTACTAGGAGAACAATGATTACTTATTTTACTTTCATTGGGACCAAAAATTAGGGTCAAGGGTCTATATTTTGATCCTTTGGCTTATCTATGTAAACTGCAAGATGTCTACTAATTAACTTAGTTATGACTCAGGTGCAAATTACTTCCAGAATTTATTTGGGAATTAATTTTCCAAGATAGCCATTTCTGAAAATCTGAGGAGGTGATTATATTAATATTTTGGCATCTAAATATCTTTGCAAGGGCAGCATTCAGACACATGCTTAGAAGTTATGCTCAAATTTATTTATGTCTTTGGTGATTAATGTGTATTTAAATGCTTTGATGAATATTGATTTTAGCATGTACTAAACTGCTTGGTTGAACTGGGGTCAACTTGAAGGGTTTTAGCTGTATGCTAAATTGAGTGGGCTTATTAATTTGGCTTCTACACTTAAAAAGGTAAAAATTGCAGCTGCTACCTATATGTAGGTGCAGAGAAATTTCATTTGTATTGCTAATGATGTCAGTAAATAAATTTAAAAAAAACCACTTTAATTTTATACATAGAGTTTTTTACCCTGATTTCCCCCTGAACGTGCTTAGGAACAAAGTATCCAAACTCCCAGTAAGACTATTTAGGAGAAATGTTGGAAAATATTGTGTTGGAAGTAAAACATTCTCATCTCAGTGAAACTTCCATTTCTCAGTCTATAAAACATGTGAATTAATTCACATTCAAGTGGTCTATCGGCATTGACATACATTGATGTGAGTTTGAATGTAAGTATCTACTGTTTATCAATCTTGGTTGTTTTGGGGTTTTTTTTCAGTTCAGCAATGTCTTTTCTTGGCATAGCCCATACTATGCATTTTTTTGTATATTTATTGAATAATCTTTTTGAAATTATTAACTGGTTGTAAGTTTTTTGAAATTACCTTAACTATGAAAGATGTCTTTATTTTTCAGCATTAACATTGTGAGTAGCAGAAAGTTGGCAATATTGCACATCTCTTGCGTCCCAGAATCGTAATTATGGTGTAATGTGGAAAGCTTGCCATTTAGATGGTCAGACAATAAAGGTACTTTTGTCTGTAATACAAAAGCTTAATTCTGGTTGTATTTAAAAGAAAAATTATTCAGAAGTTTTGTGTTCTTACTGGCTTTTCTGAATAGATGTTAGTCATACTGTTATTTAAGGCAACTCATTATTTTCTCGAAAAGGTAGTATCTGTATTTTTGTCATTGACAATAAATAACAGATAATAAACACATTGTTTGGTATCTTTTCAGAGCTAGATATACATGCAACTGAAGTTTTTAATAAACAATGGAATAAACAAAAAGAGCTCAAACATCCCAAACAAAGCATAAGAGTAGTAATAATGTTGCTCGTCATGTGGCATTTCTTCCTAAAGATTTCCAAACCAGTGTGTGAACTTTGCCTATAACATTGGAACAAGGACTGAAACAATCACATCTGGTTTTCTGGAATCTAAGTGTGAAAGTGGATATCATCTCTAATATTAATTTACTCCTTGTGTAGCACAACAGCAATGGGTTAGGTGATGTGTTTCTGTGGAAGGATGTGAGAAACATTTCCAATTTTTTTTTTTTTCTGAGTTCAAATGCTATTTCTTGCCACTGAGAAAGCTTCTAACATTTGTAACTACCAGGAACTCTAATCTGAAGTCAGAACTGGTAAGTTTATCTTTGAGATAAGGTGAAGTTTATTTAAAGTACTGTATAAATTGGGCCTACATTCACATTATAAATAAACTGTGAAATCAGTCCATGTGTGTTATAGAAACCCATGTCAGCACTTCATAAGATTTAGGCAAAATACTGTGTGTTTCTGTAAATCTCTAGCACACCTCCACACTTCTGCTCTGCTGCTGGCCTGTTCACTTCTGCAGCATTTCTAGAACTTGCAAATGTTCATGGTGCTTCCTTCCTTCCCAAAGCCCTGAGCTAATGAAATTAAGTAGAAACAGCTAGCTTAAAATTTCTGTCTGAACTGAGGACACAGAAAGCTTTTCCAAATGACCCGGCTCTGGTATGTTTCCTGGCCAAATCACAGACTTAAGGTAAAGTACAGGAAAATTTCAGAATTCCCCTACTTGTTTTCCATGGCTTCCTTGAGGAGTAAATTCAAGTGTGCATGTCAGCAGGTGGTATCATTTCCATCCAACTGGAGTCTTTCTTCATCACTGGGACTGGGAAAACAAACTCAATCTCTGATTTTCAGTAAGTAGAAAGACTGAAAAATTATCACTTTCTGAAATTC
>VZTA01014702.1:0-11203 GCA_013398855.1 Mohoua ochrocephala
TTCCCTTCTCCTTCCCTTCTTCTCCCCTCCCCTTCCCTTCTCCTCCCCTTCTCCTCCCCTTCTTTTTCCTTATCAACAGGGACACGTGAGTGGATTTGAAATACACAAATAAAACTTTTCTTACTATATCCTTGAAAAGAAAGAGGATGAAAAATATATCCCAGGTTATTTTAGAAGCGTAACTTTCTCTAAGTCAAAACTAAAGTAATTTTCTACTTATTTTTAGTATTTTTTTCTATATGAAACTATTCACAGGCTGATGATTTTCACACTTGATGTCAGAGAATATTGTATGTTTGAGAGATTATAGCTAGCTCATTCTTTCTGGCCCTGTGCTGCTTAACTCCTGAGCCATATATAAGCTTTGAAGTGTCAGCTGTCACAAATCAAGTGTCAAAAGTGTACATTTGGGAATAAAAATGAAGACAGAAAAACAACTTTTCAGTCTGATCATATTGATGGCAAAAGCTATGTCATTCCCAGAGATCCACAAGGTGGACTTGAAATAAGACATTAAATCAATGTGCTACTGTAATATATGAATAGGGCTCCTATAAATACACCTACATTTCAGACAGACATTTCAGACTTCTCTGCTGCACTTGCATATTAACTTCAGTTATCTCCAGAAAGTTTTCAAATTCTGGGACATATGTATGTTTATAAAATCATTCTCACCACCTCTGAGAATGAGCTAAAAAAGCAAGGCCACAAAATACTGACATACTGACTTCTCCACTTAGACAAGGGCATCTGCCAACATACAGCTCTTATGTTTGTACACAGCAAGGACATGGTGTAGATATGCAGACATGAGGACATGGGGCTGGCTGGTAAGGTAAGCTAACCTGGTGGGCTGTAAGACCAGAGGCTTTTCCCTGTTGCTGAGTATGCTGCTGTGGCTTTTCCCTGGTCCAGAAGTTCAGCTAGGCACGTATCCCAAATAGGCACAGGCATACATCTGGCAGCACAGAGCAACCCAAGGAGAGGGCACTGCCTTCACTGGCTCCGGCACACCAGAAGCACCAACATGAACATGAACAAAACTGGTGGCCTGATCATGCCTTACTTGCCAGCTAACCAGGCTCAATGCTTGCTAGCACACACAGATGGGGCTTTCTGCCAGCTGGTCCAGGTCTATGGTCCCTTCAGTCACCAACTATCACACCCCCAGCCCCTCCAGTGCCAAGCTCACAGTCTTCTTACTCAACTCACCAGCGACTCCAGCTGTGCTGTTCAGACACACACGCACACAAATGGGCTCCTCTGGCAGCTGACCCATCTCTCCTGTCACTGTCCCCTGGAACTATGGGCCCCTTCATCCTGTGGTGTCAGCATACATGTGTCAGCACCCTGAATGCTCATCCCAGGCACCATGTAGTCTGTTGTGAAGCTCACTGTTGATCAGACACATCCATATGGGAGCAATAGTTTAACTGCATGATAAGCTACACTGAGGTAATCAAGTCCAAAGGCTTAGCCAGGAAACTGTACTGGCCAGCAGCTTGTTTCACTCATGACCGATCCATTTTATTCTCCTCTCCTTTTTTCCGCTCATTCCTCTCTGGACCTTCACCTTCTCTTCCTTTCCCTGAATTTGGCCACTTTTCTATGTGTGATATAATAAATGTTGTTCATTCCCACAATCCCCCTGAAAAAGCCTTAGTACGTTTTACAGAACCTCTGAAGTCCCTTCAAATGTTCCATTGGAAGCTTGCACCTCCCCATGAGGTCTACAATAATCTTGTTTCTTGCTTTCTTTGTTGTTTCAGCAACAAAGTTCTGGTTGAACTTCTTCAAGGCCGTGCTTCAGAGGTTCCTTCAGTGGCCATCAGTCAGTGTCCAAAGGACCCCTGTATTTCTCATTGTCTTGCTATCTCCTCCTCCTCAGTGCCGCTGTACCAGTGCTTAATGCTTCTCTTGGCTTCTCGTTCTTGTTTTTTAAGGTGACTAGTTGTTAGCCAGATGTCCTTGCACACCAGCTATTCTTATATTCCACCTATCCTCATAGTGGCATGTCCTCCCTCAAGAACATTATTCTTCTCACAGAGCATGACATTACATGAAAGGAAATCAAATCAGCAGACTGGAAAAATGTAAGCCAACTTTTTCCATATGTTTAATTTAAATTGAGAGATAAAATCTTCTTGCTCTTCACACTTGCTCATAGAAATGTCCAAACACTCTACTTTGCACATAAACATCCTCAGAAACACAGATTTCATGACTGTGTTAAATCAGTGAAATCTTCACACTTCCAAAATAAGCTGTGAACTCCTCAATTCATAAAATCTGTCCTTCAAGTATTTCTTTTTTCCCCCATTTTCCGAACAACTTAAGCAATAATTTTATATGGTTTTAAACGTGTTCATCTGTAGGCTTTATTTTCTCATGGTCTAATTTAGGCCAATTCATGTCATCCACTCTGCTGTTTGCCTTATGCACAAGTATAAATGCTGAACATTTTCCTTTGAATGTTCAGGCCACCTGTATTACAACTCTGGTTTTAATTTCAAACAAGTTAGCTATCAATTGAATTACTTTTCTCATAATTAGTCGAAGGGGTATTTTTACCCCTTTTTACTGCTAAAAACTTCTTCAGACTTTATACAAATGTTATACAGCTGTTTTTGGCATAAAATGATTTCTGGTTATTTTAGATTATTTCCCAGTTATGGTGACACTATTTAGGATATGTATACTCATGGGAAACTGATTGTTAAAAGATTATACGACACACAATATACTAAACATCTAGAAGTGAAGTGCACAGTTAGAGCTACTTATTCTTAATGATCGTTGCTTTATCTGAGACACCAATCCTTTCACTGCAGGTTTATAATCCTGTTACTGGACCCTTTGCTAAGACAATACATAAGGTCAACCAAAGCTCTGTGAGGCTCACAGCTGCAAGATAAAATGGAAATTCTCTAATCTATTTAGCAACAAATGCATATTATTTGTGGTATCCACCACTCAAAAAAGGAAGGAAAATGTACAGGTTAATTTTTGCAATCTAAAGCCATAGCAACAGAGAAGCAATCAATTAGGAATGAATAACATTCTATCTAGAATCAGAGACCTGAGCACTATGTACATATTGAAATAAGCATGATTCATTGGAAAAAAAAAAAAGAAAAAAGTTAGTTTAACCTTTAAGAAACTTAAGTCTGTATTCTTTAGATCTCCACAGTGCCATTCAACAACTAAAGCTCTCTCCTGTATTACAGAACAAAAAATACACAGATAATTTTATATGGTATTATTATGTTTAGAAATGGCATTGCTCTTTGTTGGAATGGAGTTCTCTGCTTCCTTTAAAAATAATGAAATTATCTTGGGTATTACAGGAATGAATACATTGTCACTGTGTACTGACTAAAGACACCTCTTTAGGAATATACTCTTTGTAAAAAGTCCATGTAGGCTGTATTGGGTTAGTGTGGCAAGGTTTTGGTAGTGGGGCAGGCTACAGGGGTGGCTTCTGTGAGAAGCTGCCAGAAGTTTTCTCCATGTCTGGCAGAGCCAGTGCCAGGCAGCTCCAGGACAACCTGCTGTTGGATAGACAAGGCTGAGCCAATCAGGAATGGTAATAATGCTCCTGTGACAAAAAAAAAAAGTTATTGTGCAGATGTAATTGCCACCAAGGAAGAGAGGAGTGAAAATATGTGAGAGGAACAGCTCCGCAGACACCAAGATCAGTGGAGAAGGAGGGGCAGGTGGTGCTCTAGGTGCTAGACCTGGATTCTCCTGCAGCCCGTGGTGCAGCCCATGGTGAGGCAGCTGTGCCCCTGCAGCCCATGGGGGATCACGGGGATGCAGAGATCCCCCTGGAGCCTGTGGAGGAGCCCCATGCCGGAGCAGGCGGATGNTAGGTGGATGCCTGAGAGGGGACTATGAACCCAAAGGGGACCCATGCTGGAACAGGGTCCTGGCAGGGGCCTACAGACCTGTGGAGAGAGGAGCTCATGCTGGAGCAGGTATCCTGGTAGGACTTGTGACCCCGTGAGGGACACATCCTGGAGCAGGCTGTGCCTGAACGACTGCACCCCATGGAAGAGTGACCCACATGGGATGGACTCACGCTGGAGAAGTTCATGGAGGACTGTATCCTGCGGGAGGGACCTCACGGTGGAGCAGGGGAAGGACCCCTCTCCCTGAGCAGCAGCAGGAACAACACTGACCATAACTCTCATTCCCTGTCTCCTTTCACTGCTGGGGGATGGGAGGTAAGGCTGGAGAGGAAGTAGAACTGGGAAGGAAGGAGAAGTGAGGGGAAGGTGTTTTTAAAATTTGTTTTTATTTCTCACTAGCCTGCTCTCATTTTGTTAGCAATAAATTCAATTAACATCCCCAAGTTCAGTCTGTTTTGCCTGAGACAGTAACTGGTAAGAGAACTCTCCCTGTCTTATCTCAACTCACAAACCTTTCACTGTATTTTCACTCCGCTGTCCAGTTGTGCAGGGGACTGACAGAATGGCTTTGGTGCAGGGTACCTGGCATCCAGCCAGAGTCAACCCACCACACAGGCTGAACTACTTTTGCAGTAAGAGACCACGCAATAATAGCTTGATTAAATTACCAATAAAATATTTCAATGCAGTTCTCATTACAGTAATGAAAAACATTTTAATAGGATCCTATTTTGAAGAACTGCAAAAGTGGAAAAAAAATCAGACATAACAAATTATACTTACTAAGATAATCACAATGCAATTATATGATCATCTTTTCCATGACAAATTATTTTGATGATCATGATAAGTTAAAATATTAATTTCTAGTTCCATCTCTTCTATATGTATTCCACTAAAAGACTGCAGAGCATATTACAACAGAAACATGAACACTGTGTCTGATAGCACTTTTGAACAGCAAATATCCCAACTAAAATTTGTTATTAAAGTATTTTTCTAAAGAAATAAAATGAACTTTAAAGTATAACCTTTAGCTGAACAGTTGCTTAAAACAGATTCATCTATTTTCATTTGCCTTTACAAACGATGATGCAGATTTTTATAACAAAAATGTTTTCTAATATAAAACCTATAAGGGATTATCATAGGGGAAAAAAGAGCTTTTGTTTATTAAATGAACTACTAAAGCTAAAGACCACCTGAGTGGGCAAGAATGAAAAATTACCATCGCCATTATGTGGAAGACCCTGTTAAGAAGTAAGGGAATTCAGGGTGTTTCATTTCTAAGACACTTAAAAATTTCTAAATCCTTTACAAAGCTTCTGACTCTGGTCTAGGCAGTAAGAAGTAAAAATTGTAATCGCTGGAAAGCTAACCCTCTAGAAACATAAGTAACCTCTGTGACCTGGTTGCCTCTATCTATTTTCCAAAAAATAAAAACTCACATCTTCTGGCACCTTCCCCTGGCAAACTTTCAGAAGAGGCTGCGTGTGGCTAGACATGACCACAATAACGAAACCATTACCCTGGCAATGTTCTGAACAGCACTCTCAAAATACACACGCAGGTTGGTTGGCTGGCAGGCTAACACAATGCGATTTTAAAAGCTGACCAAACACTCCATCATTTTGCTACAATAGACAGGCTATCAAAGACATCTTGACATGTGCAACTGATAAATATGATATTTACTGCTGCAATGCATACAATAAAGAACACTTAAGCTAAAATGCCAGGCTTTAGGCTGTATGTGAAATATTTTCCTCATTGTTATCTGTTCACATTGTTGCTCCTTAGGCTGCACTTTCTGTTATCTCTTACCTGTCTGTCACGGGTACCATTTCTCATATTTTGTGGCTCAAAAAAGTACTTCATGTATCTGCAGGACTGATGCCATAATCAATATCTTTATATAAATAATAGAATAAACTGTGCAGAAGGTTGCACAGATTGACTCTTGAGTCTTACACCAGCTGGAAGAGTCCTAAATGAAAGATGAAGAACTCAATACCAGATTTCTCCCAAGGTGTTTTAGAAGAACAATATAGGAACTTTTTAAGTAAAAGTGGATTTTCTCGGTGCTGATCAACTTAAATAAAAAATTTCTAAAATAGCAAAACCCATTTATTTATTACATTGTGACATACTGATTTTGTTGTGTTAGTGAAGTGAGAGACAGTCATCAACACTCACACAACTTTCCAAACACATAAAACTTGATCTTCTCAGTGGTTTATGTAACTCATACATATGTCATAACTTTTCCCAAATATGTGTTAAATACATATTTGTTTTAGAAGTTAAATAACTTTGAATGCTTAAAGGCCAAATATTCCATCGGTAGTTGAAGTCTTCCCCTGAGGAGCTACACAATTTAAAAAGCCTCTTAGCAACAGGGTTAGCTCTGCACAAAGCCAATTTGGATAAAGCTAGACAAGCCACGCATTAGAAATAATAAAGATAGAATATCCTTGTTGGTACTTTCCTCCATCAGAAACTGCAGCACAGATCGCATGTAAATTAGAGGAGCCTAAGATCAATGGGGCTGCTCACAATAGTATTATTCTATGCCCATATGCATGGCTGAAGGTGGCCACACCTGCCACCCAAAGCCACTCCTCTAAGGTAAAGACAAATGGTTCTGCACATAATTTGTAAAAACCTTGTTCCGAAAGAAGCTATTCAAAAGCATTAAAAGTATAATCACGAGGACATTCATCCAGTCGATCCAAAGATTTATTCTTTGTCTAGATCTGTGGATTGTTGTCAGTTTTAGTTTTTTCTCATCAATGTTCAGCTAATGTTTTCTCAAAAAGAAAGGTGAGAATACGTAAACAGGAGAAATAAGGGCCATTTTCCCCAGAAGCATGCATTGCAGCAAGTGTGACACAGCTCTTATACAGCATCAGAGTTGTGGAGGAATGGGCAAAACCCATGTTCTTACAGGATATAATCATCTGTCAACTAATGCAGAATTTAAGGTTTGTGCACATGTAATGAACAAAGAGCAACTATAAAGTATACACAGCAGAAGACCGTGGAGTGTTGCAAGAATGACAGATACCTGTAGCTGTGCAATATATCAGAAACACATCAGTTATAAAATACTGCTTATGTTTTATTCATGCAAAATAACTCAGTGCCCAGGCCCCACCATCAGAAAATACAGAGCACTGAAAGTGTCTGTGACAAATTACATTCAAGTATCGTGTCTACAATATTTACCATAGAATACCATTAAAAGCAGCAATTCTCAAGTGCAGATAATACTTTAGGAGGGCAAAAAAGGATGCTTCAAAACTGAACTTTCAGAAGTCCAAAATAAGACAGTGGAATTTGTTTTTAATACACATTAGTTTAAGTTTTAATATACATTAGTATTAGGGTTTTTTTTGTTTTGGCCTGAGTGTGACTTTACCTGCGCTTCAATGATGAAACTTAGCATATTTTGCAATATTGCAATTAAGTCACTGTTGCAAACCCTTATAAATCAGTCTAGTGCACCCTGGGTCTAGGGTGACTTGCAAAAAAAACAGGAATAAAGGGTAAAATCACTAAAAATTAGGTTTCTTATTTTGTCTGGTTAATTTGTATCTCTTTTCCAAAGTTTCTTAATAAGAAAACTGTAGTATAGGGAATGAACATTTTATTTTGGGTGTCCTCATGAACACCCAAATTAGAGAGAAATTTAGTGAGAAATTTAGAAAAAAACATGATCTTTACAATATGGCAGCATAACTATTCCCTGGACTACTTAAGGTGGAGAAGGAACCCAATCCACACAAACAACTGAATAGTTCTGCAAAGCCTGCTCTTCCTTATATACAAAACCCCCTGTGAAGTAATGATGAACCTAAGGTAATTACAGGAAATCATAAGTGTCTTCTCAACCACCAGCAACAGACAAATGGACACAATCCCCCCTTCTTTGTACTCTGCATGAGATGGGGATTACAGTTTTCACATTCTTTTTTTGTTTGTTTTGCTGTTGTTTGTTTGTTTGCTTGTTTGTTTGTTTTTCTGGACTTGGAGATTGATCGCAGATAAAAAATGGGTTCTGTTCCCAGCTCAGCATTCAGATAGGATGCCATCCAATTTTAGCCTGGTAGGCTATATGAAATCAAGGTTTTCTGTCTCTCTCTGTCCCAAGTTCCAATAACCTTGAAAGCACTACCCAGCCTCAGTGGAGTTTCAGAGATAATATCGTTTACAGAAATTTCATAGAAATAGATAACCAGGCAGGAGACACAAGGAACTGAACATTTAGGAGCCAACATGTAATAACTTCCTATCCAGTCAGAAAATTTCTACAAATTTCCACTTCTGAGCATGGCAGCCTGCGTGTTGCTGTCAAAATGCTCTGCAGTAGAAGACGTTAGGTATATGCAGTCATAACCGAAAATATAATTCAGGTAAATAACAGCCAACCAAGAGGAAAATCCATAGAAAACCAACCTTCATTACCTTCAATATTCACAGAATTAGTAGCTTATATTCCTAAAGGACGAAATAAATGTGGGCAGCCTGAAGTTTTTTTAGATAACCAATGCTAGTGGATTGCTATTCATCTTGGGAGAAAATTAGAAGTGAATACAATTGTTCACTGGCACTTCTAGGGTCTAAGTCTCTTGCTCGCAGGACCTGGGAGGCTGCACGCCGGTGCAATCGGCTGCTTTATGGATGGCTAACTCCAGACCTTTCAAGGCCTTGACTCACTTATCATATCCCAGCCACAAAACTCAACTTGAAAGCAGATTCATTGCTTGGATTTCTTTACTGATGTACTATCGGAAGTATAAACTACACTCCTCTAATGATCTATGAGAACTAAGAGCTCATATTACTTGCAGCTGTCCCGTAACTCAGTCCAAAGGTGATGATTTCAGCTTCTCTCCTTCTGCCATCTGAGTATTTCTGTTTCACACCCCTCCTACTAGCACTAGTATTGCATATCACCCCTCTACCGTGTATTTCTGAACTGATTAATTTCTGTGTCTCTGTTTAAGCATGCAATCCTCATCCAGGCATAATCTATTCAGTTCATGAAATTGCAATATTGGATGTTGTGCATTCTGTACCTCTTTACTGCAAAATACTCTTTCATAATCACAGGAACCCTGTCTTGATTATCCCAACCTCAGTGTCTCATTTCAGTAACATTTTAAGTACCTCATCACATATTTAAGCACTGCTTCTAAGTTTTACATCTTCTTATCACATATTTTTCATTTTCTTCAAGACTATACAGTTGGTGTACATTCTTTACCTTTATATTATTGCTTAATCTGTTTTCCCTAAGTTATTTCAGCTTATACAAAATAAATTATATTTAAGGTGACCTTGAGGATTTATGGCTGAGCTTGATCCTTACAGTGTTTCCATTTCTCTTACTACAATGTTATCTTTAACATGCACTTTCAAAGTGAAAATAACACAAGGCAAACAGATAGTCAGAGATATGTTCCCTTTCATCATGACAGCTGTAGAGGGATAAAAACCCCAAACCATTCTGTTTGTGTCAAAGCTATGGAGGAAAGGCTCTGCCAAGTAGTGAGAAGTCTTTGGACGGAAACATCTCTATTCACTACAGTAATGGAGAACTACCTCTAAAGCCTTTACTGATTTCAACTGTTGCTTCTATCATGGCAGGGGAAAAAACTCTCTCCAGCAGTCTTGTAGTATTCTTGCCTGTGGGGGGCCTTATAGGTTAGTTTGAGGGCTGGAAGTATTGGATAAAAACTGCTGCAGTTTAAGGTGCAAAATTCTGATTTGATAAAAATCTCCATGCTAATTACAATTTACTAGTAATATTTCTCTTGAATAAACTTGTATTGAGAGAATTTAATTGCCAGAACGCAGTGAGATCTCCCAAAACTACTCCAAAAACCTTTTTGCTTGACCTTTTCTGTCACGTCCCCTGTTGTGTAATGATTCAGGTTAATGTGACTGGCTGCCACTATTATTTAAAACAATGTGAAAGGCAAAGACTTGGTGTTCTTTCTGTTTGTACAGCTGAAAGCTATGAGTATTTTTCACACTGCGTTTTGTGCTCTCTAGATCAGTACAAAGTTGAGTCAGATCCAAAAGCTAATAGCCAGTGAAATTACTAGTTAGACCTGAGCCTTCCAAATTTGGGATTTGCTTATGCTTTAAAGTGAGATACAAACTCCATATTGGTCCTGAGCATGCCAGGCACCTGTTCAAGGTATCTGACAGATACAGATTTGTAGTGAAGAACTCACAAAATCCCATGGTCAGTCTTGTTGTACAGAGAGCTTTATATGGATACCTCAGAAACCTTGAACAGTGATGGGCCTGGTACTAGGGGGACATGGGACATGCCAGCTTTTGCCAATACTGTCAGGAGCTTGACCATACCTGGCTAGATAAGTAAAGGCAAGCCAGCTGTGATGCAGGACTCACCACTCACCATTACTTGAACTGGATAACGAAAGCTAGAGACTACTGCAAGCCAAGACTTCTTAAACTCCCAGAAAACACCAAGAAGTTCCAAGGATAAAGAGAATCAATGGGCTGGCATTGGCCAGGTTAAAGATAAATTAAGGGTTTTCTTTCTCTAAGCACATGCTTGGTTGGGAGAAAGTTATTTTCCGTGCTGATCATATCCTGGTCCCACTACCAGGTGCTGTGCACACTGCAGGCACAGCTGTACTGCAGATGGCCTCAGAGCTGCACCTGCTCTGGGTAGCTGCTAGAGGCAGCCTGTCTCCTCCCAGCCTCTGGAGCAGCCTGGCACCCTGCCCCAGCCTCGTGACGACCTCGAGTAGTCATAAGGACCTCTCTTCCTCATTCTCACCCTCAAACTCTGACCTTGTGCTTGTCCTTGCACTGCCATACATGGCGTGAATCATGAACTACAGCCAGCCTGATTCATTCCTGCAGCTGGGTCGAAGTTCCCAAACCAGGCAGAGCTTCTTCACAGAATCACAGAATCACAGAATGAACTAGGTTGGAAAAGACCTTTGAGATCATCAAGTCCAACCTATGACCTAACCTAACACCTCCTCATCAACTAAACCATGGCACTGAGTGCCACGTCCAGTCTTTTTTTAAACACATCCAGGGACAGTGACTGCACCACCTCCCTGGGCAGATGATTCCATTGCCCAATCACTCTTTCAGTGAAGAATTTTTTTCTGATGTCTAACCTGAACTTCCCCTGGTGCAGCTTAAGACTGTGTCCTCTCGTTCTGTCAGTGGTTGCCTGGGAGAAGAGATTGACCCCCACCAGACTATACCCTGCTTTCAGGCAGTTGTGGAGAGTG